>JAQFYE010000585.1:0-32977 GCA_034694305.1 Protaphorura glebata
ATAACTAAACTGAATTACGTTAGTTTTGAGTTGGAACTGGAACTAACTGGAACTAAAAGGAACTGAAACAACACTAGTTTGAGTATTATCTTTTGTGACCTTGAAACATGCTAGTCTACTTGGCACGATACGTCCGACAACACTATTAAAAAAAGTGTCGCTTTTTTAATAGAAGTAGCACTAGAAGTAGTTTTTCTCTCATTCTTGGTTTCGTGTCAACCCCTTCCGATTTTGTTTGCAACGCGAGGACAGGTTATGTAAAGACAGGGCTAAGAGGGTGTTTCAAATTCGTGACAGAACATAAATTCCCTGCAGTTTTGACATACTGGTAGACGCTTTACTTTAGGCGAGAGTTCAATCCCTTCGACAGGCCTGGTCGGGGGTCAGACACATTTTAACAGAAACTTTAAAATCCCTATAATAATTTCATATTTATGAAAAAGTTTCGTTCCTTCACATATTTGAAACTCAAAATATTCTCACTTTAAATCAATATTTTTATACACCGCGTTCACTCCCTGATTTTGTGTTCATGTTTTTATTAATAAATAATTCCTGAGAACACGCAAATATTTCTTCATGGATCACAATGTAGTATGTACTTATATTACAGGTAACGTATACGTACGCTCGCTCACTCGTATCATTTTCATCACTCAAATGAAACATCAGTGACACATAGTCAGCCAAACTTTGCCAAACACTGCATGTTAGTTTCTCAGTCACGAATGACAGGCAATCTGGTGAAATAAATGACCAATGACGCGAAACATTTGATGACGTCTTTGTTTTATCCGAAAAAATGATTGCCATCATCAGTTAAGATGTGCATTGTAAGTAGTGACTCATAAATCCGTTACTCATCAGTCATTACTCAAATTTAAATTTATTGTGAAGTTTCAGAACAAACGTTTTCTGGACATGTTCAATCGTCGTCCATCAGATTCATACAATTCAGCCATTCATGGATTCGAGAGTTGCATTCTCGTTTCATAATTCTAACCCCGCAAAGATTCTACCAGATTTGCGACACTAAAACCCGTTATGATTTCGAAAAGGCCCGAAACGAAGTTAAAATTAAAAAATTCTCATGCGATCAGCTGGAACAAAATTGTATGACTTTCAGAAGAAGAGGAGTTACCTTGTACTGGCCTATGTTACAAGTTTTCCCACTAAAGATTTCTTGACCCAAAGTCCAAAGCGTTACTTAAATCATATTTACATAATATTGTTCATTTACATAAATCATATTTACATTCGACATGAGCCGGAGGGCCTCAGCTCAGGACAAAGATACATGACCATATCAGTATGGTTTCACCGGTCTGTCTGTCTGCCGGTGCTGTTTCTTTTAGTCTTACGACATTGTTTATCTCTTGTCGTCAAATCCACTGAACATTTCTACTCAGGAATAAGACTTTTGCTGATGCCGGGCATTAATTTTTGTCTGTGTTCATGCCTTCATTCGCAAATATTTTGCAGACTAGCGCAGAAAACTATAGAGTATGTAAAATACAGCGGGCGGATGGAAATGAATATTGAATTGTAAGCTGAAGACAAACGTGAACAACAATAACTTTCCAAACCTCCGCCCATTTCTTTGTTCTCTCTTTTCCTTAGGCACTTTTCATACATTTAATGACGTCCACAGTTTACTCAGTATTGTGCAACAGGGTGTCCAAAATATTCTACTAATTTCCAACTTTAATTTTATCGGTTTGAGAGAGTCCCAAAACCTAACAAAACTGACCTGCTTCCATTTAATTGTACTGCTATTACTTAGCACATAATGTGTCGGTGTTAGCTAACTTATACATATTTTTCATAATTATATAGAGTGCTGGAATATATCATCGGAGTGGAGACTCATAAATTAATTTAAATTATTTCGATAAATAAATTTATAATAATCCTATATTTTAAATATTTGGATCCGCCTACTCAACTTATGCATCAGACCTTCACAAGAAAATAATTGTAGAATTATATTTTAGTACAGGGTGGTCCAGACAATACACTCAAGTCTTGACTTACTTCTTGGCATAGCCTGCACATTTATACACAAACCCTATGTCAAATTTTGCCATCGTTAGCCTGAACGCTAAAATATTCGAATCACCCTTTCAGTAAATTGCTTTGAATGTATGATGGGCAAAATTTCGTATAATTGAGTTCGCTTTAAGGGGTTTAACATTTTGCAAATGTATTGAAGTCTGTAACCGCTGGGTGATATTTTCCCCTTATATATTGACACTGCAAAATAGTCAGCATAGTCAAAGAAAAAGGTCACAAATGCAATAGCTGATCGTGAGTCACAAAAAATACACCTTTTACGTCATTCATTTTCTAGCCCATTCGTAGCCTACAAAATTCCTCTCATTACTTTAAAAGTCTTCTTACTGGTTTTAGTTTTCACCCTTGAAAAGCTAGTGTAATACAAATACACATCTAAATCTGTTGTACTGAATCGACTAAGGTAACAAAACTCAGTAATACATAAGTTATTCATTCAGGTTCGTGTTATGTAGTATATGTAACCACTACATAAACTTGACTACTATAAACGACATTTTTCCTTACGTGGATTTACAATTTGTACTCTGGCTCTGGTGTACACGCATAAAATAATATTCTACACCAGTTGAATTTTACTAGTTGAACTGTAACAAGGTGTTCTTTTTATTTCCAGCACTAGAAACGGATACTAACAAGTGTAATTTTGATTAATACACACTACCGTGACGTTGAATATTTCATAATTAGTCAAGGTGAGTCGATTAGTACTAATTACTGTCACGTGTGCGTGTAATTAGGTTACAAGCACACTAGAAATACTGGATGAATTTTTTGAGACGAAAAATACTGGCGATAGTTAAAACTGTCGACAAGAATTGAACCCAACTACCATTATTCCGTTCAATTGAACTTAATTTAGTTAGAATTTGAATCAATTTATATAATATAGTTACGTTGAAGGTGTGCGGAAGATGATCTGGGAATTAGGGCAGAGAAATTTCACTCTACATTTTAAGAAAGTCTCATCAATTATGCCTCATCGAGTTCCTACGTACATGTTCCACAAAAGGTTGAAGATGACCTTATGTCGCCCATTTTTGTTCGATCCTACTACTAGGGTTACATTTCCCACGCCAATGGAAAGCAAATACACATTTTATTAATATCAGGGTAGTTGAGTTTTCCCATTCCAAAATTACTTTCCTTATTCGCAAAGGCTGTTGGCTAATTAGGTCAGCTTTCTTTTGTGAAATATCGAAATGGAAGTCTATTCCGAAAACCCAGTGTAAAAACCTAACAAAGTTTGGAAATACTTAGAATCACCAGAAGCGGTTAGGAGAAATTCCCTTGTGAGAATAGTATTGGGCTTCATTCCACGGTCAAGGAGGAAGCGGTCGAGGGGTCATCCCATATTCATTAACTTAATTAAATTCATATTCAGAGTTGATTTAATTAAAATGAAAACTTCTACCACGATAAAATAATTTAAAATGATTGGCCAGACGTAGTACAGTAATGCATGTTGATAAAAATAATTACGTTTATGTAGACGTGGGCTTATCGTACATTTTCCAGCATGTTATTCTCCTCCCTATCTAGTTAAGCCTTATCCCTTGTTTGTAAGATAAAAAGAACACAACACACACATCCGCACTCGGATTAATTTATTTTAATCTTTTCGACAATCAAATAGTCAATATTCACCTTTATCCTAATTGTGGGCGACTTTTTTGTTTTGATCGATTGTAAATGGGTACAACCTTTTGACATACGACGAAAGAGTTTAAGAATACAAATTCTGAAATTAAATACGAATATATAGAGTTACTGGTTTAGCTCTTCCCGTTTTTAATTATTGAGCTCGTTGAGTAGTGCACAGTAGTATGTCAATTGATTTCCTTGCATTTTAAACACACTTGAATTTATTCAGACAAATTACCTTAGATTGAACTCCGGAACACGTACTATTAATCTCATGGTAATCATGGACTCGACTTAGTTAACTTGGAATTTGAAAATAAGTAGTCAGTTGACATTTACTAAACATATTTTAATTTCTTTTGATCAGATGGATCAGAAAGGAAACATTGACCAGAGTTATCCACAAAATCCCCACGAGCTGCCACCACCATATTACCCAGAATTGCCCAAACATGATAATCAAGGAGGTCAGGGACCCCCAATCGGTTTTGCAGAGCCATCACAACCTGTTAGCCCACAAGTTGGTAAGTTCAATAATTTAAAATATTTTGCATTACATAGAAGTTTGTTTTAGACAAGATATCATAGGTTACACATATTTCGATACAGGTAATGTCAACGGCAAAAAATCTTTGCCGAAATTAGCGCAGATCGCTTTTGTGAGCAATAATAATAGTATAATACAGAAACTGTTTTCTACTTAAAATTAATACCCTCGGGTGGTCCCAGAATTTCAGGGTTGACATAATTTCTACGTCAAGTCTTCTATTGTCGGGATTAGGTAGTGTTCAGAGGATTTGATAAAACTTTTTATTCTGATTCATCAAACCAATTTCTATACTAAAATCATCCGGAGTTAGTTATTTCAGAAATTATTGTCGTGCACGTAATGACAAAAGTAAATTTTTATTAAAGGCGAACAGAGGAAGTTCATAAAATACTATGGAATGAAAGTGTAATACGGTTTTGACCGGAAATTCACTTGTTCGCATCAATTTTTAGTCTCGTGATGAGCTCATATAAAGAAATCGAATGACATATTGGCCTTTTTCCCATTGCATTAAAAGTGACTTTTCCTAAGTCAAATGGAAATCTGGTAAGCATTTCCCCCAAAAATACGCGACTATGGTAAATACCACAGCTTAATTTTAGGGTTGTATGCAACAATAAGAGAGCTAAATCCATCTTGTAATCGTGTGTCCGCGTCAATTTTTCATAAAACTGAATTTTGCTTACCTTTTAATTTTTTTGAAAAAGCAAAATTACACGTGTAGAGATAGCAGAACTGGTAAAATCAATATTTTGGATGATAGCACGGATAAAATATCCAGAACAAGCTTGGATACATGATCACAAAGCAGGTTGTCTACTATATGGCTATTTCAGTTTTTCTAAAAATGATTGGATTCCGAAAATTTTTTAACCGTTTGAAAATCCGTCCACCTGACCGCATGTATTTCAAAAGCCGATTGGTAATCCATTCGCTGAAGGGTGGTTTAAGCATTTGCATGGTTGTTGCACTTGAAGGTCAATACATGTTTAATTTCATTCCAGTGCAGATCATTTCAAATTATTTTAATTATTTTAATCTGGACTGAAGTGGAATGAAATAAATTTCGGGTTTGGAGTAAACTCAAAGTTGGAATAAAAAGTAAGTCCTTTGCCATAAAAAACGGCGCGAGGTCATTCGCCCCATTCATTTCATTCAGCTCAAAAATCTAAACAAAGGAAAATCTCATATTGGGGGTTCTTCGGATGGGATTTACGGGATTTACGATAATTTGATTTTTTTTTCAAAAGTAATAACGATTGGAACACCCTAACCTAATTGTTTTTTTTGCGATTTTGAGCATTGCCTGAGCACTCTGAAAGTTTGTTTACAACGCTACTCTAGTCGTCTTAATGGAGTTGCTTGCTAATGAGTTATTTTGTTACTGTGTAGTTCAAATCGTCCAGGTCATGAATCTTGGTTCAAGATCGACTAGAATGCATTGCCCACACTGCGGAGCTGACGTTGAGACCAGGGTCAGATTCAATCCAGGACGTATGACTCATATTGCCGCGATCATTCTTTGCCTCCTGTGAGTAAAATACATAGTACAGGGTGACTTATATGAATTACCCCCCTCGGATCTCAGGAACCACAATAGGTACAATCCAATGGAATACCTCGTTGGAAAGATCAGCTCAAATGGGATCTCAGACAATAAATTTTATCTCCACCTGAAAGCGCGTTCGTGCGTACCGCTTCATGGTTTTCCGCTTAGAAAGCCGTGCACTTCAAAATTTAAAGAAACAAACTTCACCAGCACATTTGCAAGTGCTTTTTGAAAGTTTTACACCATGGATCGACATTTTCTGAGCAAGTCAATTTTGCCTCAAAATTTCATTCTACATGTAAACAGGCGAAACCGATATTCTGAGGCAAAATCGAATTGCTCAGAATAAAAATGGCCGTCCATGGCTTAAATTTTCAGAAATCACAAGCGAATATTGTGGTGGAGTTCATTTTTCGAGATTTCAAAACTGAATACCCTGAAAAAGCGGCTGAAAAACAGCGCTTTTGAAACCCTATTTTTCTCTCTTCCACCGAGCGCTCTGCGCGAACGAGAATTCAGATGAAGCTTAAATCTGGTGTGTGTGATCCCATTTGAGCTGGTCTTTCCAACGAGGTATTCAACTGGATTCTACCGAGGCGGGCAATACATATAACTCGAAATTAATTAATTATTTCTTAGTTGCAATAAATACAATAACATCATGTCATTACAGGTGCTGGCCTTGTGTTTGCGTTCCGTATTGTATAGGTAAGTAAAACAAAATATTCATGGTACACCCTGTTCGCACGAACATGTTATAATAATTCTATCACTTTTATCAATTAAACTAATTAATTAAAAAAAAATTCAAAGACGAGTGCCAGGATGCTGAACACGATTGCCCGAACTGTGACCGACACATTGGGACATACCGCCGTTAAATGGCGGATTATTCGGCTGGAACGGAACTGATGACGGATTACGGATACAAATGACAGAGGATGATTACTAAACTTCTAATCCTAATTATTTACCAATCTTATTAGTTCAAGTTAATGAAATCACTTAGCGTAGGAGTTTCTTGGCCTGACATGTTATTAAGCTGAACATTACCCAAAATCTAGAATCGATTTTTCATCAAATTCTACAGAGCGAAAATAATAAGAGCCATTTAGGGTGCGTTTATTTGTAAATATTTGCGAGCTGAAGAATTATATTGATTTATTCTGTTAACACCAAACAATTTCTACACTTTTGACTATACATGCTGACTGTTTTTAGTCATCACAATAGAGACTGTTTGTTATTTATAGGATTTATAGAAAAAAACATTCTCTTTCCGGCTTTGGAAAATATTCTAAGGTCGGAACGTCCATCCGTAAAAAATTGTTAGACAATTAAGTTTCAGATCAGATTTCTATGATTTTACTTCTCATGGTGTAAGTTCGTGTGGAATTATCAATGTTCTATCTGTAATATTAAGAAACACAATTCCTGAAATATCATAGCTATAGGAGGGCTCAAGAATTAAGTAGAACATTTTTGCATGTACATAATGATACGTGAACAAATTGTAGTTAAATTGGAAGACAGACTCTGAATTTACAACTGTAGACTGTATTCAATAGGATTGATGTCCGAAAGAAATATATTACTTAGTTTGTCACGTGACTGGATTTGTGTATTGACTAGAATTTCTAAATTTGTATGACTTATTAAGAATCCCGGGCCAACAATGTAGGAAAGGTTTACAGTTACAACCAATATTATAAGATTCCAGCGAAATTAGTAAATCTGTCATTCCTTAGAGTGACACAGAAATCAGTACTCTTGGTGTATAAGAGAAACCGCTGCAGGATATCTGTGATGTTGGATGAATATTGTATATTTTCCGTTTAATAAAAAAAATACAAAATCTCACAATTTCCAATTATATTCTTATTTTTCTTGCAATCACGACTGTTCAGATCTGCCCAACACATACGACGGTATGTTCTCTGACTGCCTTACATTTGCCGGATATTCACAATTGAAATATTGACTTTGAAACTCCAAAAACCGGACAACGGTGGCTCTTTCTTATGATTTCGCGTAAAATTTTTTTTTTTGTATAAACAGAATTTACCAATTGAGTTCGGACGGAATGTTATGACAATCCATGGTTGTCAACAAAACAAGACTTTTAATTTCAAACATCGCAAACCTATTGTAGTGCTACAATGTTATCCATTTTCAGGAAACCAAAATTCTAAATTCAATATTTTTGTTTCTGAATATTACAAAACGTTAGAAATTAGACGTAATAGTTTACTGTGATAATGTAACTCGTGTTACAGTTACAAGTCCGTAATCTTTCATACTTCCAAATTTCAAAAATTAAGATTGTATGATGTCTGCGGAGACAGACTCTCCCTTCGGAAATCTTCCGGTTGAGGTGTGTTATTTTCGAATTTCAAAATTTTACTAAATTTCAAATATTAAATTACTAAATATTAAGACTTAGCATTCAATCGTTGGTTTCTGTTATAACAGATGAAATCAAAGCTCTTCACCTTTCTCAACAATGACGCTCGAAAGAATGCTCGTCTGGTCTGCCGTGCTTGGCGCCCAATTGTCACTGAAATGTTAACATTTCGAGCCATCGTCACAGATGAAACTGAGAAATGGATCCAGGACTGCGGCTATCAACTCGAAGCCCTTTCTCTTAAAAATTTGAGCAAACCCATTCACATGTCCTCTTATTTTAAAAAGTTTCCTGAAATTCAAAACTACACACTTGGTCCTGGGAACTCGTCACAGAACATTCTCAATTTCTTACGATATTTTCCCAGCAATATGCAAAATCTTGCAATTCAAAACTTGACCTTCTCGAAGCTTAAAGAGGGAACATTAACTCGAGCTCTACGCGGTATTGAATGGTCAAATCTGTCGTCACTATCCCTGGCTGTAATTACAATCAAAATTCTGCATTTCGAATTAAGAAAGACTATGAGATTTATTATATGTGACGACGATTTCTATCCGTATTTAGTTGAAATCAAAAGGGATAATGAAGAGTGGAATGAAGGAAGAATACGAGAACCATTTTCAAGCTGTAAATGAAATCTTCCTGAACGTACGAGTCAAAACCTTAAGAAATTTCGCACTGGAATTGTCCACATGCTCGCAAAAACCTTGGTTTGTAATCTTCATGTTTATTTTGGAACATTGGGAGTCTCTACGGGAGTTGAAATTATCATTGTTTGGGAAACCGATCGCAAATACTTTTTACTCCGGTTTGTCATATTATGACAGAACACATAATGAAATGAAATCACTGAAGCTCCAAAAATTTTGCTTGGAGCACGATGTTTATCACAGCATTTTTGGTGAGTTATGAACTTTCTGTAGTGCTTTCGCAAAATTAATAATCTGATTTGTGAAAATCCCGTCGATTTCGACAAGTGTGATGTGTCCTGGTCACAAATATAGAGTGCCAGACATGACAGCGGTAGAATTACTTTCAATTCGTTAGCCTAAATGTACCGGCAATTACATCAAATATTTTCTCTTACAAAAAATATTTTGGCCATCCAGTACCATAAAAATTCCTGCCGAAATATGTAAATGATGCGGAATGATTTGGCCTGATATTTGTTTAGTCGTTTTAAATGGCTAATAAACATTTTTATATCTTAGCTCAATCCTTATGTCGTCAAATGCATGGATTGGAGAATTTAGATTATCAAGGAGAACTTCGGATGATGAGCAAACCGAACATTGAAATCGAGGACGATAAGTATTTCGCAAAAACACTTCATAACCATCTACAAAATTCCAACTTTGAACATACCATTGGATTACGTGCGAGCAGTTTGAATGCAATCCGCTTTCGGTCACATTACATCTCACTAAATTGGCCCGGATCTTTTGTCAATCTCAAGTCAATTGAACTGAGGATACTCGAGATCCGGTTCTTCTGTATTATTTCATACTTCCCCGTTCTGACAAAATTTAGCATTTTTTGCGCCAAGAAACCTCCAGGAAAGAATTTTGCTACCCTTTTTACTGATCGTGTTGTTCAACGAATGCCGAATGCAGAAGAGTTGGAATTAATTTTCGTCGGGACCCCGTGTTTTCAAATACATCATGTCCAAGATCTCAGAGATTTAAAGAATCTACGGAAGCTGACAATCGGGACGATTCCGACGGGTGACATAGCTTTGGAACTCTATTGCGACGAAACTCCTGGTCTGTCATTTCGTCGTCAAAAATGGGAATCCATGCCGGAATTATCGGTCCAGACTCCGTTCGAATGCGCAGTAATTCACATTGACAACTCGAAGCTTTTGTCTCGGTCAAAATGAACTTTTAAAGTCGAAGGGTATAATTGATGGAATATCAAGTTGAAGTTTGTGCAATTAATGTCATTGAAAATTTGCCGAACCATTATTTGATAGAGGAATTTCGTCCCTCTTTCGACGCAAAACTAAATAAGGATTAACTAATTTTGTTAAAATTAAGTACACAAAAATAAAGTCAATTTTATTTTGATACTAAATTAAATGTCCAGTTTATTGTATAGTTACACTGCATTATTTAGAAAATACATTTTAGTCAAACATGATTTAACTTGAGGGTTCATATTTTTAGACAAATCTGGTGTTGACTCTGAATTTTGGATTTGAATACCAACTAATCAAAAACAAAAACAGAAATGCAAAGAATAATATATTTTAAAGTCATCGGGTTGTTTAAATACACACTCCAACCATAATGGTTCCAACTTGTGGTCGAATGAATCATGAGTGACACTCGATGTAAAATTAATTAAAGACAAACACTAGTTCGTAAAATTATAGAATGTATAAAATAACGTTGATTCAAGACAAAATAAAATGACCAGAAAATTCCGTTTTCGTGTGTTGATGGAATAACGGAATGCCTTCATGTTTTCTTAAATTTCTCCACTCACAGAATAATTTTAATTTAAAAAAAATTACAAGAATTTATTTCATGAAAATTTACTTTGCTTGGTGCTACATTTAGTGTTTACGGCGAGTTTCAGGGCTTTCTGATTTGAAATATTCCGACCCGTGAGACACTGACTTAAATTTTGAAACCGATTCTTAACTTTTACCTGGTCAACAATTCGAAAATTCTTCGACGTCATGTCCTATTGATTTCATTCAAGATGTATTCCAACTCTAAAGATCTTACGTACTGTTATAGGTACCTTCTCGATTGGAAATAAATAGTAAAGTGTCTAGGTTCATAGAATATGCAATTTTTGGGTATACCTGTCAATGTGAATTAATGGGTGGAAATTTTGTTAATCGTCCGGTTGGACAATTTTCAAAAGTACAGTAGTCGAGTCTATTGATTTCGGACATTTTTTCCTAGCATTTGTGTTGTTTACTATGAGGTCACCTTAAAATCACAATCGAGACGAAAAACACACCCTGGCCCTGTCCAAAGTCAAAAAAGGCTGGATGAAGTAACCCGGCCCCGGCATCCGGCTCTTTGAGAACGAAGGAGATTTTTCTCAGGTGTTTCGTTCAACAACTCCACAACAACAACCTCCGTAATTGATCCGGTCTCTCCACTCACTCACTTATGGCGCTTCCCTGGCTTTAAGTGTTCACAGCATTATTCCAAGAATACATATCCATTTTTATTTCAGAGGGGGTCGTTCAAAAATATATTTGTAATTTGAGATTGTCCAGGAACGCGTAAAGTTTGACCATTATAAAATTATTACACATACACACGGTGTACTTTTCTCGTAGAGATTAGATTACTTTTAATTTGTTCTAGACTTGTACCCAAGTAAAAGTCCTATGTCATGTAAGGAAAATAACTTGAAAGCAGCCATTAGATATGTCCATCTGAGAAAAATCGAATTCGCCGCATAGCAAAATAATAAGGGATGCCTTCAAAAGATCAAATTTCAAAACATTAATATGAAGTTCTATTCGCTTTATCGACTATGGATAACATTTAAATTTTTTTCTAATTTATGGACCAAAATATTTAATAACATGTGGAAACATCCAGTCGGAAATTCGGTACCGAACTATACACAATGGTGATATTTTAAAATTGCCCGGATAGCTTTGACAACAGGTCAATTGGAAGTGTAATGGATGTAAACTAGGGAACAATTCTGCATTCCCTAATGAAAACTATCAATATTTCTCATGTTTAATGGAGTTTCTTTTTGCGAGCCTCCTTCACTTCTATCGTGTTATAGATTTTCATCTGTACTTCACTACACCGTCTGTCGAAAGTATATGTTCCTTCCTCATTCTGGCTCCAATAATTAGGTTATATGTATTTTATGTTCTGGTCATTCAAATGTAATTCAATAGCAGGAGGTCAAAGTGTGCTACTCAATTGTATGGCTTGACCTTAACATAATTGCTGGACCTGTTAGGACCAAATTATAGGCAAATGGGAAACTTAATTTTGCTACAGACGGTATCATTAATTGTCTTCCTATGTATGACACATCTGAAAAAATCATTAACTCGAAAAATTAATAATTTATATACCACTTTAAAGTTCTATTTTGCTACGTCATTCCAGAATGAATATAGAACGGTTTTTGTCGAGCATTTCCTTTATTCTCGTCCGTGAAATATTATACTCCTCAAGGAGAAGCAAGGGGTTCGTTTCCCAAATATTCGAAATTCTATGAAGATTGGAGGAATCTGGAGTCACAGGGTGTTTCAACTAATTATGTAGTGTGATTTATTATGCAGGCATTACGTAATACGGTTTATGTTTTCAAAATCTCGTACCATGGACACTACATTTAGAACCATTTCATTATCTCATGGAGTTGTCGGGCCATCAACATCAAGTTGCGTGTGGAAAGGGGTTATGAGGTAATTTAACCCCTTCCCAAAATTTCCTTCCGCTTCTCTTCCGTTTTACTCCCAACTAAACCCCATAAAAACTTTTGAAAGCCTACCTTTTGGCTTTTGACTGACTATAGCCCATGATATTCTCTTACAATACGAACAGCAACTCTTTTATTATTGCTATGGCGTTGCCACCACTACATGTACTTATATTACTTAGATCCCGAGATTTGTCCAACCTCACCTGTTTTCACCTGCAGGCGAAGGCGAAGCACAAGGAAAAAAAAACTATTTGACATTCCATTGGCCTGGTCTGAGCCTACCTGGTTGTTAGTTGAATTTGTGAGGTCTTCTTCATACTACGTAGAATTTTAACATTACATTACATTACATTACGTAGAAAAATAAGAGATGAGTTGAATGCAGAAGGTTAAGCCTTTGCCTTGCCTTAATATCATTCATAGGAAAATACATACCTGGTCTGAGTGTTGTGCTTGTGCTACTTCAACAATAATGTAAATGCAAGCGAAGTTTTAGCAAAGCTAGTATACTATGAACATTTAGCTTGGGCAATAATCAAATCGAAAAAAAATTAAATACAGACACTCTACAACTGCCAACTGTAGATTAAGTGAGATTTTTGTTGAGTAATATTACGCTAACGCACATCATATCTCATACACAACATATCAATATCCGCTATGTGACCCACATGAATGAGATTTAGTTTAAAGATCGGGTTACCTCAATTTTTATTTCAATACTTGTTCTCTATACTCGTATTGTGTGTGTGTGTTGTCTGTTCAGTGTCTTTGTTTGTGTTTACATAAAACCGTTAAAAAGAAGTTGACATCAAATCAATTGCCGGGCCGGGAAATTAACAAAAAACAGCAACGCAACGGTTACTTGGGTGGGTTGGACATACGTAGCAATGCAATCGGCATGTTTTTTGTCTTTTGTAATTTTGGTAGAAAAGTGAAAATATGCAGACACAGTGAAGTAAGGGGAGAAGAATGCAATTGTCGTAATTGTTAGAATTAGAATGTAGAGTCTGTTGCGTCTGCGAGCCAAAACAATTAGTTAATTACTGAGCCGTTTTTTTTACTTTTCTTTGAGAACATGTTGCGAGTTTGGAATTTGCCAGCCGTTGGGTGTTCACATTTGTTACTCACTATTGGTGTTCAAAAGACTTATAGTTTAGTTCCCAGCGTATGGAATATTAAAACACGGTGGATCGAAATTTTTATATTTTTCCAATATTTACGGCAAGATCTAATTCTAAAAAAGCTGTTAAAGTCAGTATTTCGACCAAATTACTATAAAATAGAAAACTAAGCTGAATATGTTCGTAGCCGGTTTAATTACCCAAAGAATTCCAATATTCTTTATTCCGTGGTGCCTTATCACTGTAGTTCGATGTCACGTGTGCCTGAACTGTAAGACAATCACCGGACGTTCCATCGGAACGTCCGGTGATTGTGGTTCCACCTGAACAGAAATTAGATCTGAAAAAACGAACAAACAAAAACGTTGTATAAATAAAAGTAGAGCGCTTTCAGAAACGACTTTAAATTATTATTATAGCTTTTATTTTATTAGATAACTACTAATTACTGTACTTTGGATTAATCATTATACGAATTTTTCATTTTTTATTTTCTTTTACAGGAATAATTGTGATTCTTGACAAAAACTTGCTGCGGTTAAACGGATTGTGATTGTGGATTTCCTTCAACTACGACTTACCATTAAAACTTTCAAATTTTGGAATTCTGTCCTGGAGTGTGAATCGAATCGATTTATTTTGGAATTGTCAACTCCTTTGAATTATGAAACGTGTCAACGTGGAGTACAGAAGAAGGAAAGGAAGTGAAATTAATTTTGTACTGACCACCGGTGCCTTGTCCAAGTAAATTTATTATGACATTCACCAACCACACCATTGTTGGCAGAGAAGACTGTGGTGAAGAAACTAATTATTTTAGACCGGGGCCAACCAAAATTAAGACTAGGTGAGTTACTTCGTAAAAACAAGGGAGTTTTAAGAATTTTTAAGCTAAACTGATAGAATTGATGCCAATAAGATTTTTTTTAAATATAACAAATTCAAAGTATTATTAAGTAGATATAATTGCGTGACTGATGAAAACTTGTCAAGCATTGCCAGGAACTTCAACTTAACTTAATCATTATAAAACACTTTAATTTTTTTTAATTACCTGAAAGGTTTAATTAGAACGAGAGTCGAATTACATATTTAGAATAATGCACCAAAACAAGACAAGGGTCGTTATAATCAGGTTTTAATTACTTTTGAGTCCTAAAAGACCACTTTTAAGGACACAATGTAGTAATTTCGCTGCTAGAATATAAAAAGCGAAAACCTCTGGACTTGCGACGAAGAATTTAACGTATTTATGCCGATTCATTTTGACAAATCGTACCTTGTATTCGGTTCGCGGACTGAGCAATCCTCTTCAGTACTGAAAAAATTTGATTAGTATTTGTCCTTCCCAAAAATATACAATGCATTTGATTTCCTTGTTGGTAGTGTTTCTATTATTATTTTGGTTTGTATAATGCAGTGCTATCCTCAATTTATGATTCATTTCACTGACATGTGAAACCCGATTGTTGTTCCAATAGCAAATTTATAAGCTCGTAGCGAATTACTAAACATCGTTGGCTCAATTCCATACACACGTACATACGTCCTTGTAAAATGATATCTTATCTTGCCGTCATTACTGATATCTGGACTATTCACATGTTCATGTCAGTCAGTCGGTCCAGGCTGAAATTATCAGAAAAATCACACCTTGGTACACCCACATCCTCAAAATCCACATTGTACAATTTGTTCACAGTTTGGTATTTCTGGTTAGGGCGTGCGAGTACATGCATAATTTTAAACAAAGAATTTCAATTTTTCACTCATTTTCCATGGACGGTTGACTTTTGACAAAGGATATCCGGAAGTAATTAAAAGAATCTTGTGTTTACATATTGTGTGTGGATTTGACTGACAATGAAAAAGGTCAGATTCCTGCAGCAATGGGGGTAAGGAAGGATCAAAATATAATTAGATAGACGCAAATCTTATTTTTTTTAAATTTTGGCTGAAATTTGAGGATGCCAGAATTCTTAGTTTGGAAAATCGAAGTAGAAACCACACTGAATATTCTTATTGCAATATTCGGCGCAGTTTCGGAGGAATATTCTGTATTCTGCATATACGAATGATTGAGCACTTTAACTGGATATCTTAGAATTAAAAACATTAGGTAAATTTTATCAAATATTCGACCTCAAGATTTCGAAAAGTCAAATATTTGGTATTCGGTTAGTGTTCAGCAATTTGACCTCCAAATTTTAAAAAGTCTAATGGTTAGCATTAATCCAATTCCAATTTCCTTCGAATATTCGAGGTCCAGAGTTAAAAACAAATACGCGTTTCGGTATTGGTTGGATATTTTGTTTGAATCTATATTTTATTTTTATTCTGATATTTCAGTGCAAAGAAAAGAACGAGTAAAGACGGGAGCAGTTTTGATTCTGCTGAGAATTTGGAAATAATTCAAAGTCACGGTGGTCGTGGGAGTAGTGGAAGTGTTGGAAGGTCAAGTTTTGATAATCCGGGTTATATCAACAATATAAATACAACGGGGTTTTACCAACCCGGCAACATGATGCACATGCATCCAACCGAAGAACAAGAATCACACCGTGAAATGGCTGTAGACGTCCCAGACTCATTCATTCCAAGAAATAAAACACCACCACGTTACCCTCCAAATAAATCAGCAACAATTATGAATCAAACAAATACCGGTACAGCTGGGAGAAATGGGAATGTTAATAAACCAATCCCGCCCCCAAGGTCTGATAAAGATGGATGGAATAATAATAATGTACAAATGAACCAACATGTACCACCGCCACAAGCTCAGCAAAGAACAAGTAGCTCTGCTGCTCAGGTCACGCCAAATTATGACCAAGTTGAAAGGATTCGCAAATACCAGGTAAGACTTTTGTATTAGTATTAAAAATATTTAGATTGTCGCACCATACTGGTTACCACAGCTCATCCATTTAGATAGGTCGTGTATACGATCCCCCGCACGGACATGGTGTCTTTGTAGATTAAAAGTGATTCCCTACATAACATTTGAAAATCCCCAAATCTCCTTACATATTTCATGCCAACGGAAGTGTTGCCGTAGGGAATTGCCACCTCAGCGCCCAACATTTCCAGAATCTCCTGAATCTTCTAAATTGTGGGTAAAAATGATAAAGTACAACTGTTAACAAATTTAGAATTTATGCGAAACATGATAATATTCCGGCAGATCAGCACCAGAAGCTGCACAACTTCTACGAATGTTACAAATATGTGTCATTTAAAAAGAAATTGAGCTTGGCTGTCAAACTATTACAAAAGTGGCTGTCTTTATTCCTATGGAGTTACATGTGCAGTCAAATCTGAGAAATTACCGATATAAGAAACTTATCATTTTCTCCCCGAAAATATCTTATATATCCAGAGATACAATACTTCCATAAATTGGATTGATAGTAGTGGCAATTCAAAACAAATGCGCTTGGACTGGGTTAAACATTAGTGCCAAGGTAAATCATTTCAAAACAAAATTTTGTTAGAGACTTACATACGCATATATGCCAATGCTTTAACACTTTTACATAATTTCTTGAACTTCAGAAAGATTTAAAAATTATTTCATGAAGCATAGACCATCCGTAACAGCTGATGACGAATTTTCACCATTTGATAACTTTAATTCATCTAGATTTATCAAATATTATTGTATTGCAATAAAAATAAATACAGTTCGGCCGTCACATCCAAGCCATGGTCCAGATATCTGTCATCAAAAATATCCGGACCATTTTCAGTTTTCTCTGCAGTAGTACACATTTCTAATAATATAGATAGATTGAAAACACCATAAACGTATGAATGAGCAATATTTTAATATATAGTATAATGTACAGGTGTCATGTAACCTTTGCCCCCCCCCCCTGGCCAGAACAATCAGGGAGAGTCGGACAAAATGTGAGATACACATTTTGTAGAGAATGTTATGAAGGATCTAGGAAGTCATTCCGCTTAAAAATCCGTTGAGTGTAGCGGCACTGACGAGCGCTTAAGTAAAAATCGGCATGAAAAAACGGATTTTTCAACGGTAATTTGACAAAAACGCACCCAAAATATTTTTTTTCAAAAAATCTGCTATCTTTTTTGCAACATTTCTGGCAATTTTTAAAATTTTGTTTGACTGGTTTGAAGAAAGTCGATTTTTCGCTGGCAGGGCATTTCGATGAGAAAAATCAGATATTTCCTTCCACATGCATCGCCAGCCAAAAATCGACCTTCTCCAAACTGGTCCGACAAAATTTTAAAAATTGCACAAAAATATTGCAAAAAAGATAGCATCGGCAGATTTTTCAAAAAAAATTATTTTGGGCGTGTTTTTGTCAAACTATCGTTGAAAAATCCGTTTTTTCATGCCGATTTTCACTAAAACATTCGTCAGCGCTGCTACACAAAACGGATTTTCAAGCGGAATGGCTTCCTAGAGCCTTCATAAAATTCTCTACAAGATGTGTATCTCACATTTGGTCCGACTCTCCCTGATTGTTCTGGCCAGGGGGGGGGGGGGCGGGCAAAGGTTACATGCCACCCTGTATGTCATACATAATATGGCATTCGGCCGAAGCCATATCAAAGACAGCATAAATGGTATTGACACGATATTGAAACTATACTATGTTTCATATTTTGCTCTGTTTATTTAACGAAAAAATTTCCGGGATGTCACATCAGTGCATGGCGGTCTCTCTTCACTCACGTTTGTTAACAATCTTTAGATTTTTCAGACATAACAATTTCAGAATTTTCAAAATCCAGTAATAATCTGGAACTGTTCTTCGGAACAGAAGTTTCTTCCAAATTTCCATTTTTTAATTTTTGGATAGTTGCAGACTTTGAGCTTTAGACAAATAAATGTGTCCTTGCAATTTTAGGAAGATTTTGTTCGGCTCTCCAGTTAGCAGGAGGTCCTACTCACTTTTTTAATTAACCATTTAAGTGACAGATTATTTATGTACAGATTTCATATTATTACAATATTCAAATTGTTGTACCACTTGCGAGAAGCAATAATATAATGTGTTTCTGAAAAGAATTTTCTTTGGAATTACTACCCTTCGAAAACCAACTCCTGATTTTCTGATTTGCGAAGTTACAGATATTGAAAATATTCATTGGAACGTATTAGAATGTCCTTTGCATCCCCATCACACGCGGCTACAAGCTGTAAAAATAGGTAACAAGTTGAACTGAATTCATCTTATGCATTTAAGGCATTTAAGCTGAAATATAAAACGGAATCGAATAAAAAAGGGGTACTTTGTCCATAACTTATTTTAGATTCCCTTAAGCAATCGGCATTATTTTCTAAACTTTATGAAATTGAATTTCCTTATCAATCAAAGACAATACGGTTGCAAAAGTTGACATTACCTCCGATTTTAAAAAATAACGCCTCATTCGGCAGTCATATCTGAAACTCTGGACGCACATTCAGCTGACATGAAATGAGAAATATTGATAAGGACGGCACAGCATTCGGTCCAGTTCTAACTCTATAGTTGAACATGAGTGATTAGGCGCCACCAAGCAAAGACAACATGTTTAGCATACTACGTACGTGGTTTCAAACTGCGCTGCGCGGTGATATGGGAAGGATTCCTTGGAGAAGTATTCCTTTCTGGAACGTCATTTTTATTCCATGCCTCTGATTCGGTGCTCTTTTTATAATTTCGGAACCCAGGAGTCAAGAATTTGATATAATGTAAATATATTTTCTGAAATCAAAACTTCCAACTTCGGGTTATTTTCTAGGAACATTCAATTTAACGTTTTAAGCAAATCACAAACCGATTTTTTTTTCTATTTCTATCTTCACTGACAATGAGGAATCTTTAACTTGTCACAAGTTAGTTAATAATGGAATTTGAGAAAAATTAGGCGTCGGCGGATACTTGAGGCTGGTTTCATTCGTCCGAAATGTCATAATCGTAATATTAATTTACATATTATCGACCCAATTATTGTACTAATACTTATAAAGTAATTTTTGAATATACTGCTATGTACTGCAAAAGGAAATTTGGGTCTACGGAGATTTCATGAACAGTGTTATCGAGTAAGACAAGGAAAAATTTCGAAAACTTTAAAAAGACTAACGATTTGTGGAATTAAGGAGGAAATAACGTTCGACGGTTACTTTTGTGGATAATTTGACAGATTTTCAATTATTCATTCATAAATTAATGTCGTTTGCGTTCGCAGGCTTGAAATCATAAAATGCCCGGATATTTCAAGAGACCTTATGGCGAATGTCAAATATGGGAGATATTTCAAAAATATGCACTGGAGTAATCAAAGAATATTCTGGTTTGGACGAGATTTTCCTCTATAGAACAAAAACACGGACATATTAAAGACTTAATTGGGATTCTAATCCGCCTGAGTTCAAGCAATTCTTAAACCTCCAAGCCCATGCCTTCTGAAATTATTTCCATTGCAACTGAATTTCTTGTTGTGGAATATGTCTGTTGACTTTCCCTCAGATAAAAATATCCCACGATCTTATTTATTTTCCTTTTTTGCAACAATGGCGTATAAATCGCCTGGCAGGTTGGTTTCTAAATATAAATGAAGAATGAAAAAACCGAAACGAAAGTGTAATGAGTCCACTTTGTGGTACTTGACACGCCTGAACAATACACTCCATGGTTTTGTGACCGCATGATACTCTTGGCTAATGAAACCATTTTATTTTTTATACTCTGGATTTGGTTGCTTGGACTCACACCCATGACATATTCACTGATGAATGATGATCTGCTAAAAATTTATCAGTGCAAGCATTCAATACAATAAAAATAAGAAAACTCGTCAACCATTTAAATACAGGGTTGGCTCTCCCTCTCTGTTTAGTTTACCTCAGAAAATAATGAGATATGCATTTTTAGATGATTATATTTGACAATTCCAACAGAATGGGCATTCGTCGACATTTTTCTAAATTTTTGAGATATTAGTTTCCCTGACGAGGCAGGAAATTTATGAACCTCCCTGTACGATATGTTTTAATTTTTTAAACGATTTTTTGGATGCACTCACGTTCAAATTGTTGATTTTTAGGACTATGTTGTCACATTTGGTCATGTCATGTCGTGGATATTTTTTTCATTGCTGTTTTAGTGATGTTCATGTTTCGTCTCTGAGACAGGCACTTAACTTGTACTTGTTTATGTGACCCACAAACGACTGGCATGAGACGAAGTCACTTTTCATTCACTTGTTTATTTTTGCAATAAAGCACTAAACCATACTTGGCTTCTGGTTCTGACTTTGCCAGAAAGAAGTTGTATACTTTGAGGTGTAAACTGCCGAACCAAAACCAGACAAGTAGGTAAAGGTATATGTCAATTGTAAATAAAAAGCTGTAGTTAACACCATAGGCAGAAATACCACCGGAATCTGGTCCTCTCCTTATTTTTCAGTTTGGATATTTTTTTTTTTGTAAATATATATGAAAGAAGTCCATGCTATTGTTGTTAATATTAATGTGGTGGGATTATTGTGGTTTTGGGTCATTAAACTAATACTCCCTCTTTCGTACTCCGGCTGTGGAACTAATTTTCTACCCAAGTGATAATTTAGAGTCGAGTCGAAGCAATTGTTATTTTCCTCACTACATTAGAGCTTAAATTTTAGAGAAGTTATTAACAATATTGTTTTGCACAGTTTCCAATTTAGAAAAATTATTTGTCCATTTTTATTTACAAAAGTTTAATTTTAATGGCAAACTAAGTCCAATTACTTTGAGACAACTAATTTGAATTTCAATCAAAACCGTTTTATTCTGGCTTTCGGAAATCAATTGTTTTCTCTATAAAGGCGATGTAAATGAACCCACAGGCGTTGCATTCAACTGTCTCTGTATTATACTTTCTACACCTGAAAAATTTGTATTTTAACACTGTTCGTAAATGAAAGTCGACCTGAAGATTTTTCAACGTTGATTTCAATGAAAACTCAATGAATGTAGAGAGTATTTTTTTCCGTGATCTAAACCGTTAGCCTTGCACAGATGCGAGTCCCTGGATCACTCGTTACGTCACTCAAGTCTGCACAAAAGGTGAGGTAGGTCAATTTCGGTAAGGTCAGGGAAAAACTACGACAAAAAATAAAAGTAATTTCTTCACTAGAATTAACCTCTATGCTGACGGGAGAACCAGATTAATATTGTAAGACTTATGTATCAATTGCAATATTGTAAAGCATTATCCATGAAACATTCCGGACAGACCACCTTTAACCAGAGACCGGCCATTAGGTGTCCGGACCGCGACTGGTTGCTGCATGCAGATAAAATTGTAGCGATGGCATAAATAGCTAAAACGTAAATCTACACTGTGTATTTGCGCAAACCCGTTGAACATAACCAGCAAGAACATTCAAAACCTTAGAGCATTATATAGTTTTCGGAGCATTGGTATCTCCTGCAATATTCGTATAACTTATTACGATCTTCATAAGAAGGTGGTCGCATTTGTTGGTCTTGAAGAACATATGTTTTACCACGAAGTGTAGTTCCGTTATGGAGACAATTTCACTACTAGTCTTGAGCTCAAACTATGGAATGCGGTCGTTTGGCGCAAGTAACACCGTTTTTTTTGTACATGTTGTACAACCGTGGGATCTGCACCGGCGACCACCTGTTTGAGATAACTGATCTAGCTAGCTCGGTTTTAAGATTTGGTATAAGCCAAGAACAAATCGATTGAAAGTCCGCTGCAAATTGGCGACACAAGTTCTTGAAATATTCAAGAATCGTCAGCAAATCTGAAAACCAAAAAAAAATCTAAGTTTGCAAAAAATTAAAATCCGAAGTGGAATTTTCGAAATTATCTCTCAGCCTTAGAAAAGCCTATTATGTATCCTCTATTTCAAGAGGGTTAAGTGACTGCAGTTTGTGTGACATGCCTCAATTCTGGTCGCCTTTTACAGGGTCCACTGCAAATATTGAGTTATTATTCTGAAGGAATGCTAACAATTGACGGAAATTTCCAACTTTATTACAATTAACTAATTAATTTAAAAATTGAAAATTTCCAGGAGGAATTAAAGAAAAGAAAGGAGTTGGAAGAAAAACAAGCTAAAGAAGAAGAATTTCTGCGGACATCCCTCCGAGGGTCAAAGAAACTTCGAAATTTGGAAACATTTTACACCAACGAGCAAGGGGACTCAAGGGGTTCTTCACAACAAAATTTGACGGGTTATATAAATGATGCGTACGACTATGAGTGTGTGTCTGATTTGGATCATAATATTCATCCGCTCTACGTCTCTTCACATCATGGCCCACTTCAGAAACCGATCGGTGAGTTCTTTGTAATTTTGTACAGGCACATAGACAAAATATCTACTATTATAAGGCACAAAATACCTGAACTGTCAAAATAACAAAAAGACGTCATACAGTCATATTTCGCCGCATTTGACACGCTGCGCTGGATTGCATTGCCTTGCTGATTCTCTTGGTTTCATGGATCACTCTACGCCACGTTCGGATTTATCGATGCATAAATAAAATATAAATTATCTTTCATACAAGGTGGGTTTAAAAGTTTTGTGTCTTCTAGCGTTAAACATGCAATTTGCGATTCAATCACGACATCCAATCTGAAACATAGGACAAGAACACAGTTTACAAATGAATATACCCGGTGGGATTTTGCTTAAATTTTGCATAGAGCTTAGGTGTTGACCTTTCGAGCAATGTTTGTAATTCCAAATTACAGCCTCTGAAATACTTTGTGCCAATGAACACTTTCCTAACCCAACCCTAGGTGTTACCTCATGTGTCCAACGCGTAAATAAATATGACGCTTTTTGTCAACTAATAAGATTTTGGTTCACTTCTAGCAAATTTTGAAAAAAATCCATTTGCCTATCCACACTATTATTGCTTCGTCAAGAACTAGTAACGCGGAATAAACAAATCATACTATGCACTTACAGAATTTTCGTAATCGAGACATAACTTTTAGAACTTTAATAGTAAAATTCAGTTCTGATAAATTTAAAATCGACTTGCAATAGCACACTGAAATATATAGTGGATAATGATTGACTTCGGGGCGCGGTATTGCAATATTGCTTGACAAATATTCTAAGAAACACAGAAGAAAATGGAGAATTCGATTGTCACCCCAGTTATGGAAATACCTCTCGATCAACCCTGTCAATGCCTTAACTGAGAAACTGCCTTAAAATTCCTAGAGTCGTAGACGTACAAAAACTAATATAAACTTGATTATAATAGATTTTTAATCTTTATTTTGTAGGGACGTCTGAATTGGTGGCAAGTCTCCAGCGTGTCCAAGAGGCCTTAAAGAAGAATGGGATGAATTTAGAAGAAACTGTGTCAGCCGTCGGGTCATTAATGCAAACACCGGAATTTCAACAGGTTCTAGCTGTCCATAATAAAGTTCAAGACATTTGGTGCTTCAACTCACCGCCGACGCCCATTTCATCACATTTACATCATTTAGTCCAAGAAGTAAGCCAGTTGACAAGTCCCGCTGTTTATCTAATCAAAAAAATTGATCCGAGTAAAATTAAAGAATTATGAATTATTTTTTTAAATTTTCAGTGCATGGGAACTCTTTACACTTGCTCAGCCTCGGAGTCCTCGGAACTCATAAATATTTTGGGACGGATAAATTTTGAAGGTGTTTTATATGCTCATGATAAAATTGCTGAAAGGGAGAAATTAGTTTTACCGGTGGAGACGACTCTGAATTACGGGGAACCTGTGGATGATATCATACTCCCAAATAATTTACCAAGACCCCCTGCTTTTGCACCGCCTTCGAATGATCAACAAACTACACATGAACGAATTAAAATTGTACGGATTGAGAAAACCCAGGATCCATTGGTAAGTCATCAATTTATTTTCGAGTTTTCTGCCCTTAAGGTATTCCAGAATTTGGTTTTTAAAACGAACATTATTAGAGTTATGAAATATTTATGAATATCACGAAAACAGAAAACAAATTATTTAAATATAGTTTTGTGACATCTTTAAATATTAAAACGTTTATATGAAGCGTGAATCTTAGCCACTCTAAAATGATATCAACGAACCTGTGTGTGTTTCATATTAGCTATTTACAAAATTTTGTATCAGCTGACTTTCTGGGAAGAAATGGTTATGAACCACCCTGTACTTGGCACTAACGTTGATATATTTTCGTTCCATTTATACCAGTGATCTATTAGATAGTTAAAAGCGTATAGACTGTAGTTTGGAAATTCCAGTGACGTTAATATTAGAAAAATCGAAAGATTTGATTGCATTGTGCAAATTTCGCAATTTAATTAAAATAATCAGTACTTTTGCAATATTCAAGAATTCATACGCTAAGGATTTAGGATTTCAAGAAATAAGGAACATATATTGTAGATCCAGATTAATTCCTTTCGATAATTGTCATCTGTGTAAAATTACGGTAAAATTACACTCAGTTTGTAAATTTCTGCAAGAGTCTTAAAAGTGGAAAATCACACTGAATAAAATGTGCAGGACAGGCAAACTATAAGTATAATTATTCCAATTATTGAATTATTTTGTCATCATTTTGTTTAAGAAAACGTTGTTGCCGGAATCTTTGGATTGCAAGCTATTTTGACATTTCCATGAACGTTGCGAACGTATGAGTGAATTCAGTTCTGTACAGGCGTGCTAATAAAAAATAAATAGAACTAAGCATTTGTAAGCATTAAGCTGGGAGTACAATTTTTAGTAGCATGGGTGCTACTACCTGCTTATTGTTCTCACATAATTATTTGTGCACTCACATTTTACTAAATGTTTGTGAGTGTTGGTGCTAATCCAAAGCATAAACAATCATGCATGTACCGCTAACTAAATAATTCCGACACGGTGGTTCCCAACAACGCTTCCAGTCAAAATTGATAACGCTACTTTCATGCATGCATCAGCTTCAAATTAGTGGTCAAACTATTAAACTTATTTATGTAAATCTCTATTTTTAGCGATTACCCGCCGAACAAACCCGGATTTTAATTGGTCGAGCCGTTAGTATTATACACTTTAGTCACAAGTTTTGGCATTCAATCGGGGTATTATTTTATAACAGTTCATCTGAGTTAAGCTATTCTATGAAAAAACATTTAAAAAAAAATCCATTGCTTATCTGCCTCAACCACCTAGTTTCTATACATCGATATGAACCTCTGATTCAAATAACATTGTAACAACTTAAATTATGTCATGTCATCGGCTCCGATTCTTTCTTGGGAATTTTTCATTTGATTTTAAATTACGTTTCTAAATCGGGGCAAACTGTTTGAAAATTACCTTTGTTTTCGTTGACGTTTTCAAAAATGTTGTAGTCACGTACCTTAAAAGTGCCAATATGATGTAATGGAAAATAAGTTTTTACGAAATATGACGCAGTACAGTCTGGTTTTGGTTTTATAGAATTTTATCAAGAAGCGTCAATAAAATACTATTCTACCTCTTTGTTTTTCATCTCACTGTACATATATTCTTGACTTCCAGGGTGCAACTGTTCGTAACGAAGGTGAAGCAGTTATTGTTGGTAGAATTGTCAAAGGTGGAGTTGCAGAAAGGAGTGGATTACTTCATGAGGGTGATGAAATCCTTGAGGTCAACGATATTGAAATGAGAGGAAAATCCGTGAATGATGTTTGTGATATTCTAAGCCATATGACAGGAACGCTCACATTTCTCATTGTGCCTTCTTCTACCTCGACCAATAATGTCAATACGCCAAAACGAGACATTTTGGTAAGTATAATTTGCAAATTTAACTCCGGAACTTTTAATATATTTATTTGTCTTGTAAAAATTGGGTCAACTCAAATCAGTCCCCGCAGCTCATGATGTGACCGATTTGCAGGCAGATAAAATTTGGTTAGCCATTTTGAAAATGTTTAAAACATTCCTACCATGAATTTTTGTACGAGTACTGAAATCCTTAAAACTGCCATAATGAAGTAAAATAACATAAATATAACTTCATATTCGTGCCAATGTCACATAAACTGACAAATCTTTAACGTTTCAGCCTGATTTAATTTTTAGTTGGGAGGTGCACGTGATTAAGAATATGAGACGATTTTATTTCTTGAATTCGTTTCAGGTCCACGTCCGCGCACATTTTGACTATGACCCGGAGGACGATATCTTTGTGCCTTGTCGAGAACTTGGGATAGCCTTTTCCAAGGGAGACGTTCTCCATGTAATTAGTCAGGAAGACTCAAATTGGTGGCAAGCTCATCGGGAGGGTGAAGAAGATCAGTCATTGGCCGGACTCATTCCATCAAAATCATTTCAGGAACAGTATGTAACAATTATTTAGTTCCAGAAACGAAATTAGCTTCAAACTATTTCATTCGGAAATTTATATGAATGTATAATTTACTAATTTCTAACTTCATTTATTTCGAAGGAGGGAGACTGTTAAACAAAGTTTACTGGGTGAAATGGAATCACGAGAAAAGTCAAAACGCGGAACTCTTTTGTGCCCGAAACCACACAAGAAAAAAAAGAAGAAAATTTCGTATAGCACCGCATTCAATGATGGTAAGGATTTCTTTTAGTTTTGCTGTTGCATAAGTGTAGGAGAACGTCAATATTCGACACTAGATGATCAAATCCTAATTTTTGACTTCATACTCAAACTGCCGTGTGGTATAAATTTTGTTTAGTCTGATATAGAATTTTGAAATAGTAGGTCTTGAAGTGGTACGGTTGAATATTTAAATGTAGATCAATGTTAAATTCTCTGGGAAATTTCAACAGAAAATAAGACAATAATTACATGCAAATTTCAAAGCTCGAATTGTACTTCCACGTGTCCAATTAAAGTAATCCCGCTTAAAGAGAATAATTTTTAGCTTTGCAATTCTTACGTGCAATCTCTGTAGACAGCAAGCAGTCCAAGAAAATATATTTCATTCGCGTTTTGATTTTTTGTTGCTTTAAAAAGTTTTTACTTTAAAGAAGCTTAAGAAATTATTCTGAAGAGTTGGATTGAAATGTAGTTGGTTGAGTGCTTTGTTGGCAATCTCGGAACTGTTTCGGAAATGTAAAACCAGTACCCGTATTGGTACATGTTGTTGCGCTCCAAGCATAGCAAATACTTCAAAGTACTTTATGTAACGAAATCTTTAATCCTCAACAGGATTTTTTAGCTTTTTTGAGCGTTTTAAGTCTATATTTTTTCATTGTAGCATCGGAAACGGCCATTACCTTATGTATAGTCATAATAATTACGCAAACTACTAGCTAATCAGTTGCAACTTACTTAACAGTCTACTGGAAAGAAATTTTGACAAAATTAAGGACTCTTCCTGAATGCCAATTTTATTTCGAGGTCACAATCATTTTCTATTTATCCGTGTTCTATACTCAACCTATACAAGGTAACATGATAGTGAGAATTGTACCGAACTGAGCTAGAAATATTACGCATGCCTGTACACTTATTTATCACGAAAATCAAACATCTTTGGAAAGAAATCATTAGAATAATAATTCCTGAAAATGTACACTCTCGAATGCATTGAATGTGACATGAAATTAGATGTAGCGGGCTATTCCTGTCCAAAGAATTAGTGGTTATCTATACTCCTGTAAAATGTTTTTCTCCAGTATACTGGTTTACCTACTACTAGGGTGACCCTACCTAAGCCAAACGGTTCCTTGTACACTTCCACTTGTAGAAAATTGAGAACATTTCCTCTTGCCCTACTGCGATTGTAATTAATGAAAGATATTTTTCTTGATAGATTTTGATGCAGAGGAAATTCCGACTTATGAAGAAGTCTCATTGTATTATCCACGCACAAGTTTTAAAAGACCTGTCGTATTAATTGGACCACCGAACATTGGAAGACATGAATTAAGACAAAGACTTATGCAGGAATCCGACCGTTTTGCTGCTGCAGTACCCCGTAAGTAAATTACGTTGATTTTTTAGACCATTTTAGTTCTAACATAATTTCTACATGTAATTTCTGCAGACACAAGCCGTCCAAGAAAAGATGGGGAGTTAGATGGACAAGATTATCATTTTATCACACGCTCCCAATTTGAGGCTGACATTCTTGGAAGAAAATTTGTGGAACATGGGGAATTTGAAAAAGCTTATTACGGGACCAGTTTAGATGGAATCAGAAGTATTGTAAATATTAACAAGATCTGTGTACTTAATTTGCACCCACAATCTCTCAAAATATTGCGGACTTCAGATCTGAAACCATACATCGTATTTATTGCACCACCGCCTTTAGAAAGACTCAAACAAGTCAGAATATCCAGAGGGGAAGCGTATAAGGTAAGGAACTTATTTTGACTATCAGAAATCAAAATCAAATATATCAAAACCTCCAAATAACGATACAAAAGAAATATCGACGCAACGACGAAAGAAACGTATGAATTAACATTGGCAATAAAAAAAATTGGCCACACCGGCAGGAACCCAATGAAAGGTGTCGTTATTTGGAGAAGTATCTATTAATTAATTTTATTTGAAAATTGACTCAGATTTACCAGATAACTTTATATTGAATTTTCAGGAGGACGAATTAATTGACATAATCCAGAAGGCGCGAGAGATGGAAGAAAAATACGGGCATTTTTTCGATGTAGTTTTTATTAATAATGACATAGAGAGGACTTACCATGAATTACTACAAAGAATTAATTATATTGAGAGAGAACCTCAATGGGTGCCTACATTTTGGTTGAATAAACAGTAGTAAAGGTTTTGGGAGCCACAAGAACCAAAAAAAGCCAATTTTAGTAATCTCGACTATTTGTACGTAATGTATTGCTAATGCTGGAATAATCTCTGTCCAAGAAATTACAATGGTGTCTTTTATGTCGTGCCGTCGTGTCCTCCGCGTCTGTGATTAATTTGAGACAATCTTAAATCATTTTAAAAAATTGATACAAAACTTTTATTTCAATTTGCCATATACAGCCTTCCCGAAATTTTGAAGTTAAGTACTTAAGCTCAACCACCGAATGCATGTTATGGAATAAAAATTGCGGACTATATTTAAGTAACTAGGATTTTGAATATTGTACGAATTGTTGTGGTGAAATGGTGAATATTATGAAGTACGAATGATCTTTGCAGTAATTTATGCATTGGAATGCCAAATTATGACCACCGTTAAGGAAGTCGACAATAATTAAGTAAGTAGTAATTTTTTGTTGTTGTTTTACACATTACATTATTTGTAGCTGTCAAATAAATTAAGACGTTAACTTTTCATGGTGTAGTCGTACCGTATTCGATTTTTACACTGTAGAGTTTAAATAATTACATAATTACGATAAAAGATGCATAATTTAATATTACCGTGTAATATAAGAGTAAGGTGGTTTTCAGAAACAGTAGAATGTACAGTCCTTTGTTGAAAAGTTAAAAGAGTACTGAACTGGAAATACTTGGGAAGACAATAAATTCTTACTGACTATTGAATTTTTATTTGAATTTATAGTATTTCAGATCTGCCTTTGAAATCGAATAACACACTCTCTTATTTCAATTCATTAATACACTAATACACACTAATACACAGACAGTAATAGTCAAATTCGAATTGCAACGTGTTAATAGTTTCAAACCAGTGATATAAACTAATTTTTAAAAGTTATTTAGAAGTTTTGACAAGAAATTCACATGTGTCGTCGTGAATGAATACAGTAGTTCGTTGATAGATGCCCCATGTAAGGCAGAACAGATTGAGCAAATCGCGATGACTCACCAAATTGCACCCATTTTCTGTAGAAGAGTGTCATTACAATACATGTTTTCGAAAGTGCCTTTGTGTAGTGTTTTATTTGATTTAATGGTGGTGATTCTGCTTCGAATGGTCTTTCCAAATCTCTAAATATCTAACCCTGCACAATACTCAGAGTCATTATCACGACAAACGTATTTTGGACTAACATAGGCTTTTAGGTGTACCTCGACAATTTACCACCTTGTCAATGTTCTGGTCCGATATGAGAAAATTGACGTGGACCGTTAATGAATTATTGGTTTTGGCTCAGCATGTCGCTTTTCTGTAGAAACAGCACTCTATCTACATGATCGTATACCATGTTTCAAGTTGTGCAATTCTCCTAGCTTACATAATATTGAATTGATAGATCTGACCTCGGGTGACCAAAAAAGTCCACCCGGCCTTTTTTTGACCATTGAAACCTCCTGGAATCGAATATACACTACACTTGTCGCTCACTTGCCTGCTAAGCCGATTCTGGAATAAACTTGCTTCGATTTGATTCAATACGTATTTATTTGGCAGCCGATTTCTATTGGATATGTCATGGCAGATAGTCCGGTCAATGTGCATGGTTTACTAAATATTCTTAGGATTTAATGGTGGAAGTCAAAAAGTTAAATCCGTATCAAAATCTCGACACCATCGTCATGTTTGCCAAAAGTCTGTCAGGACGGAAGGTATTCGTATGAAATATGAAAACTGTATAAGTTGGTAAAGAATTGGAATGAGAGTGAACGAATACTCAATTAATTACTCAGTTGACAAAATGCATTCATAGCTAGATCATACGGTCTGCAATAGAACTGTTATATCTGATGTCAGTCGCTGAAACTAATAATTCTCGTTTCTTATTGGCCATGATTTTTGGTCTTACAACGAACAATACTGTGGCAAATTGGTATTCTATTCATGCTGCCATCTTCAGGTACCTAATTTGAAGGGAATGCTTTATTAATTTGGGTATTCTATGCGCACATTTGCAAACGCCGAAAACATCAGGACGAAATTTCGACCAATGGTCTTAAAGATACATTCTGCGTTCATTATTTGGAGTAATTCAGTCAGAACAGAAAAAAAAGTTTGGTTCATTATACGTAAACCCATAAATCATATCGTTTTTGTGACAAGACTGTGACTTTCAGATGACTTTCAGTAAATCAAGTTTTTGAACGAAATGTTATCGACTACGACTGTAAGATTGGCTGTACGTTCGTCAATTAATTGCAATGTCCGGACGGCGTGTACAACCAACATACAGGATGATGCATTATTAAGCGAAACGATCGTACAGTACAAATACATCTAGATTACGATTCAACATGTTGACTTGTGCCTATTTTAAACGAGCAATTACCAGAATTATTCGGTTAACCACAGAAATAAGACGGGCAAAAATGTCCAGACAATACTTATTCTGCACTCTGAGAATTCACAGTCTATCCGTTCTGTTCCAAAATGATTTCGAAACAAACTTTAAAAATCTTCCAGTGTTGTGTCAATTTAGCATACTTCACAGGTTCGACTCCATTTTGGTGGTACAGTGATCGTGTTAATTCTCAAGTGGAATTGGTCAATTCCATGCTGAGCAAAACTAGATGGTATTTTGCTCTGTTGTTATCATTCCTTTCAACTGTTATATCTGTCGCCAGCTATTCTTTCTACCTCTTCCGAGTTGGATTTAATTTGAATCAACCCAGGAACATTTTTCAATTTTGTGTTGTATGCGCCTCACTATTGTCCAATATTTTCCAACTAAATTTGTTTCGACGAAGATCTGAATTTCCATCTACAATCAACCAACTGTTATATTTCTTCGTGAATTGGCAAGGTATTTAATTACTCTTTTTAATTGAACGTGGGGTAAATTCATTAATTATCTATTGCAGAAAAAAATGCCGGAATACGTTTTGGACGAGATTTCGCGGGGCCAATATTTGCACTCTACTTAATGTCTGCAATATCAATGCCATTATTACTAACAATAATTTTTATTACACGATGCGATTTGCACATTTACTCCGAAGCATTCCCAGTTATATGTTACAGTTTCGACAGCCACATTGTCCACATTTTAGTAAAAATAGGATTCAGTTTTATCCAATGGAGTTTTTTGACACATGCATTATTTGCTAGCTTCTTGTTCGTAATGGTAATTGACCCATTCATGCTACACGGCTTGCAGTTGTCTGCAATATTGAGGTACCAAGTCAATAATGATAAGAATTTACAAACGAGGGGGCACAAACCATATGGGAAAATGTACGCCATTCGAAACCGCTCCATTTTTTTTACATCTTGTCGGCACAGTCATCCTGAAAAACTTTTGTGAAAGTCCTACCCTAAGAGTATAGAATCTCGCTCCTTTCATAGAGAGGACATTTTTGTTGACACCAGACCAAACAAGGTCAACACCT
>JAQFYE010000586.1:0-32974 GCA_034694305.1 Protaphorura glebata
GTCCTCGTCTCCCTGTCTCTGTCCTCTTCTTCCTTCCAATCCTGTCCGTCCTCGTGGGAATGAAAGGTGACGTTATGCACGTTAGGTGGAGCTGAGGAGTCAGGTGACGACACCGTCTTTCATACAAAGAATGCCCAATGGACACGGAATACAATTTAATATTTGCTTAACACTAGATAGTATTTGTTTGAAGGAACCATTACTCAAAGTACTGGAGTGAAACTGAAGTCTCAATAATTATTTTTTTCATATAATTCTTACTTAGTAAGTATTTGTAAATAGGTGGTTATTTAGGATTTGTGAAGCACCCTTAAGAGTCATCAGCACAATATCCTCTCTTAGAATTTTTGGAAGCTTAAATCGTTTCCTAAAATTCTAAAAAAACGTTGATATAGTTCCTCTAACACCAAAAAACAAACCAGTAACTTCAATAGATTTAACATTAAATTTTTCTATTAAGTACGGAATACATGGATTATATGTATTGCACTTTTCTCTGTGCACCACTTCAGGGTAATCAAAATTTTTTTCAAAGCGAACTGTGGGATCAACAACAAATCCCTCCTGAGTAGCTAGGTTTATTACTATCACGTCTACACAATTTGAACCATTTTTGCAACACAATGAACTTCTTCAGAAACTTGATATCCTAAATTCCAAAATGATTCAGCAATTTTAGCTCTTATTCTATTATGCAAATGAATATGAAGTAGGTTCCCGCGAACACACTGTCCTAGAACATGGGCAAGGGTTTCGAACTCGTTACAATGTCTGCAACGGTTTTGTCCTAGGACTCCTGGTCTACTTCTTCCGAGAACCGCTCTAACTGGAGCGACATTAGATTAATACAGTCTACCCACTCCGACGATGATAAGCCTTTTTTCGTAACTATTAGCACTCGGACACTCACTAAACATTTTCACTCCTTTACCCTTATGTGGTAAACGACACCATGGTCAAATTCTAATTCTCGAACTTTTTCACGAATTAATTGAGTTTTCTTTTTTTTGTATTCAACATTAGTTACAGCATTAACAAAAATTGACTCATCTACTGATAATATTTTTAAAGAATCCTCCATTTCCTTCTTGATATTACGAACAGTGTTAACATAAGGGTTGTTAATTTGACACAATTTCAAGCAAATTCCATAATTTTGTATAAAGGCTTCCCAAGAAGCTCGCATTAACGCCAACCCTATTTAGTTTTTGATCTGGTCCATACATCTCAGTACCAACTAAATGATCTAAATTATCAGATAACGTTTTGATTAATTGTGCAGTATCAAGTACAATTATTATTGAAGGTTACTCCCAGATATTTTATAACTTCCCCTGACTTTAAGGAAGTAATAGTGTTTTCGTCGTCCAATATTAAATCATCCTCCAGCAATTGACCTTTGTTAACACATGTTGCTGCCGATTTGTTCGTATTTATGTTTAAACCCACTTCCTGAAACATATTTCTAGTCATGTTAGTCAATTCAATTACTGCTGACTTAGATTCGGCTATTAAGCAAGTGTCATCCGCAAATCCCAAAATAGAGATTTTTTCCAGCAAATCTGATACTGAAAAGCCGTATTTATTTGACACTTCCACTTCCGACACGGCTTGAATGATGAAGTCAATAGAGAGGTTGAAAAGTGTGCGCGACATCGGAGCACCCTGGAAAACTCCGTTCAGAAACTTAATAGGTTGACTAGTTTTGTTGTTAGCGTGTATTCTCGTAACGTTGTCACTAATAAAGTTCACAATCAAATTCTACAACGCGGACGGAATAGGGTATGACTGAAGACATCTCTTTAAATGTTCATGGCCAACACAATCAAACGCTTTTACTATATCTAAAAATATCACGAACACGGAACGCTTGTTTTTCTTCGCTACTTGAAGGCATCCGTTCAGTATTGTAGTGTTAATGTGAGTACCGGGCTGCTTAGTAAACCCGCGCTGATGTGTTGAAAACTCTATTTTCTCTCGTAACTTGCGGTCCATAACCCTTTCAACAATTCTTTGTAAAATTGAAACAATTGATATTGGCCTCCAATTATCTGGATCACTTTGATCCCCTTTCTTGAAAATAAGAATTGTTTTGGCCTGTCGAAAGGAAGTAGGTATCACATTGAATTTAATCATAATTGTGGAAGGACTGTCAAGAACTTAAGTATTGATTTGAAACTTTTTACAACCTTAATAGACACTCTATCAGGGCCCGGGGACGTATCACCGTTAGTACCAGTAATTGCTTTTGTAATGTCCTCCTCACTAATATCCAAATCAAACTCTTGGTCAAGTTTACATTGCTCAATTTCAGATACTTTTTTTCATAGGTTAGTTGTAGCATTATTTTGTGACCCCCAACGATCCTTGAACGTATCAAACAACTTCTGCATTTGAATTTTACATTGTTTTGGTTTTCCCTCTGTCATAATTCGTTGCACACACTTTTTTCTTTGATTGTAATATAAGTGTTGAATTAATTTGTAGTTATAATTCTGCTTTCTCTTTTCACGATCCCGTTTAGATTGACGTTCAGGATTTGTGGTGTTATTAAAAGACCTCTTATTATTTTTAAACGCTGCTTTGTTTTTCCTGGCACCGTAATATTTTGATATTTTGATTTAGATTTTTCCATTCTTGAAATTGTTACTTAATTACACATACGACCTTCAGTGAGAGCTAAAGTTACATTCACCTGTCAGGTTCAAAACGCTATATTCGCAACTCTAAGAAGCAGGAATTAAGCATTCTCTTTTGACTTTTTTCAATGCAAGTTCTTTATTTTAATGTTCAAAATAATCCAAACTTGAGGCTATAGTGATAGCTTGAGGTAATTACATGACCTCGTTCACAAGTGACCACTTCCAAAATTATTTTACCACCACCACCTTAACTTAAAAGCCAACCTGAAATATAAGAACAGATATACATATTATATAGATTTGGAAACAAGTCTAAAGATTATGTCACCTTCGTTTACTTATTCAGTTTCATTGATTATTTCCATTTCAGCTTGATTCCGATTTCGTTGACTTGGGCTTGGCTTGTATTTCTCATTGCATTATGGAAAAAGAATGTTGGTCGTAACAAAAAATATGAAGTCGGAGTATTAGACATGCAGTTTCAGAAATTATAAAAGTGGGAAGACCTTGTCACAACACTTCTGATTAGATGAATCCTTATCTTCTGGATCGTGCTCAAGTTCGTCCTTTGCTGTCTTCGCATCTGTTCACACCGTTTCGTCTAACACTTTAAAGACCTCTCGAATATTGATCATACTAAAAGCTTAAAATTTTTGCAATTCTCGTCCATCGACCTCAGCTGGAGTCAACACTGACATAGCTTGCCTTGACGTGAAATTGCATTTTTGATCCATTGTAATTTGTGTGTGCTTCGAACGATGTTTTTTACTCATATCCTTATGTTCAGATCGGAACTGCAAGCGTCGATTTGCCAATTCCTTCTTGCAGTACGGCGAGTACGGGGTCATTTCAAACTAAACTATTTCTTGTTTTCCATTCCTATCGTAATTTGGTTTCTCCTGCAGGACTTTAATATTCGGAACGGTCGGGGTTAAGTAGCGTTCTTCCGATAGCCGATTGGTACGGACATTAGAATTCAGTATGCCTATGAACTGGATGAAGTAATAAAAGTGAGGACATCGTTAAATTTGCCATATCACAATCACCAGTTTGCTTCAAAACAAGCTTTCACCCTATGTTTTTCCGAGAAGGTGTGGCATAACTACTGATGATAGACATTTATTACCATCACTGTCTTAGAATAGGAAATCAGAATGTTGCGTGAATTTGAGGCATTTCACTAGGAACACGATAGATACTAGATACGTATGTGAAAAGTGTGGACAAATGCTCTGCCTGGATGAGGTCCCAAATTTGTATTCGCAACTACACTTCGTTGCAGCCAGAACTATAATAGCTACCGAGTCACCGGACAAATCTTTCGAGGCGGGTCTCTGGCATAAGTTTGAGAGACCTGCCAGGGAAATATCAGCAGACATTTCACGTGTCATATTACGGACTTACCCATAACAAATTGTGACTGTAAATGTAAAATGCAAAAATGGAAAAAAGAAATCACAACACAGCTTACCGATATACGTAATCGACGCTAAACGGTGCTATATTCACTGTAACTGATGGCCGACATCAATAACATTTCAGAATTAAAAATTGAAATTCTAACATTATAAATCAGATTATAATTATTCTTGCTACGGGGTTTCGTCATCGTCATTATAATTATAGTGCATGTGGTTTGGCTAGTAAAAGGATAGTCTGAGGTCAGTGGTAAGTGTCTTTAAAACATTGACTGGATTGGTTATGCGAATTGGTCGCCGTGATACTGTAACCGATAAGTGGAACAATGTTCCCCAATGGCTTGGTCCAAAAAAATTATGTTAACGTACTATTTCATGCGTTACGTACAAAATTATTAAATGTGATAATGGTCCGGTTATTTTCAAAGACTCGTTTAAGACAAATTCGGAAGTGCATAAATACAGTACCTATTCGAAATGCGTAACTACATCCGTCCTCGGATTCTGGGATCGAGAAATGCTTCGCATTCTTAGTCTTAAGGACTGATTTGTTACTGAATGAAGAAGTTGGTGAGCAATTGTTGTGCAACGTTGACCGTTACTGAAACATCCATTGTCATCTGCGCTTTCACACTACATTTTTCTGTGTTCAAATTAAATATATATTGTACTTAGAATTAAGATTCAAATTCGGTTAAAATTGTGTTTCGGATTTTGTTAGTTAAGTAACGTATATTTGTCTCAGCTTCGTCTACTAATTCGTAGTGCGCTAAGTCCCTATTACTTGTTAAAAGTCTTTGTATCCATTTGCCTACTATTCATCAGCAAGCATTAATAAAAATTTAATAGCTGATTCAGCTTTATAGTCTTTTCAATGATTTATCGCCTTAACCCATATGTTGTAGTTCTTGTACTCGACGTCAAGGGGTGAAATACGGTGAACCCCGCGCTACACATAACGTGCTACTAATAGACAAGGAGACAATTAATGTTATATCGAATGTTATATCCAAATATATGGATGAGTTTTGCCTATTCCACTTGATTTCTAGAATTAATAGGTCAAACTGAGGGGTACATTATAACCGGAGTTCACTGTACATATTTGGAACCCTCCAGTGCCACTGTGTAACGTTACGTAGATAACGTGACTGTGAACCTTTGTGTACGACTTAAACACGATAGTTTTTGGTTTGAAAGTGTTTTCTATTGTAGTGGTCGCGAATCTAGTATAGGAAGACGGACACAATTTGCTGAAAGGGTCCGTAAAATTCAGGCCTTGACGGCAAGAACCTCTTTTGTGTTATCACAACATTGGGCAAGACAATTTCGAGATTGCCCAACGTTTTTTCTTTCTCTTTTCTTTGCCTTCTCTCTGGCACGCTCACATTCGTATCCTACGGATAATTTCCACCGTTGCATTTGAGCTACGGATCAGTAACTCTTTCTACTCTACCGCAAAACATTACGTAGACACTTCCAAATTTTAATACTTTACCCAGGAGAAAGTTGTGAAAGTGAAAGACGTGGACACAACTATATTTTTGAATGGGAGAAATCGATCCGTTCTCTGTAAGAAATAAATGTTTATTGAGCGCATATTCTTCTCCGGGAAAAGAGTTCAATTCTCAAAGGCGAACATGATTAAAGCAATAAAATGGTAAAAAGGGAAGATGTATAATTTTCGTTATAGTCAATTTAAATAATTACGAGTTCGACTTAAGGTCTAGTTTCTTCATTGTATTGATTTTAATTGGGTAGTAACCTACATGGGCCACACAATCAAATTCGTCACACTGAACCTGATGTACACTATTACAAAAGTTTGTCATACACATTTATTGCATTATGGAATAAATAAGGTTTACAGCTTTCCTAGTAAGTAGTAATAAATGAGTATACATGTTATTCAGTACCGCATGCCGACTTCCAGTGAATGAGGAAGTCGAAAACTAGACGAAGTATAAACATCAATTAGCATCCTACAAAACTATGGATAAATTATTTCATATTATTAGTAATTAGTAATTAGTATAGTAATAAAGACCGAATCTGAGAAAGCGGTTCTAAAACTTGCTTGGAAACGTGCTCAAAAGTGTATATCTCGCCAGACTCGTGTAATGCAGCTAAGAAAATGCTACTTAGATACTAATGGTACTAATCAAAATCTGATTTGTCAGTAGTAAAATATTATCAATTAAGTATGTTCTTGCTTAACGAAATTGACGGTGAGGTGAGACAAATTCTAGTCACCCATAGCTTTAGACCGTGGAGAAAGTTTGGGAAAAGGTGAAACAACTGCGGAACCATCTGGGGGGAATTGAAGTCAATGTTTTTTTACACACAAGCTCGTCCTGTCTACTAAACGTTATGTCTCTCAAACTTCAATTAAGTGTGGACGCTGGGAACCTTAAGTTTCGCTGAGTGAAGAAACTTTAGAGAATACTAACAACGCAATTAAAATATCCATACGGATTTATTCAAAGAGAGGCATTTGGAGGTTGTTTTTATCTTTCTCGTAATTGTAGACCCTTCGAAGGTCAAACTAATCCATTTTTGCACACCAAATTCATCGTCACATATTTACATCTGCAAACCTCATTGTTGTATCCCAGAAACAGGCCACAGAAGCTGGTCCCATTTCGCCCAACCCTATTTTAATTTGTTTTTTAAATTCCGCCCAACCCTATTTTGATTTAGGTAAACTCTTTTCAATCGAAGTATTGTTAGATGTAAAATTGTACGAACTCGTGCCTTAAGTGCAATCCAATCCAATTGAGTAGGATTTCAATTCGGAAAGAACAATACGGTGAATTTCGTTTTAATTAAATTACCTAAAAAAATTGAAGGGACTAAATTACAGGTCTCGCAACAAAAGTCCTTGTTCTTTGATTTTGAATTGAGCATAATAGTTAGTTGGTTAGTTGGTTCAGTTCTTTTATTTTATTCATGTCAAGAATTTGAGAAAACTGTTGTCAACATTCGGAACTTTTTTTCCAACAACAGAAGAATAACGGAGAGGAAAACTACCCTACCGATATACAATGGATATGGCCTTAACTAATAAAATATTCATATAATAATTACAAATACATTAATATTATTTTAAGACTTAAATACCACGAAGATTACAGAGAGTTGGGGCTTATCAGACTTGTTTGTGTTAATATGTATCTACACGGTTTATTTAAAGGCAATGCATTCAGAATATCCGACTATTCGAATATATGTATTAAAATTGAATGTCTAATAATTCGAACAATAACTCAAGTAGAAATGAACTCATGCTAGTCAAAGTCTTTGAAAGTTCTTCTTGCTACAAAATATATACACACATACAGAGGACTTGCGTTTGTTTGTCCGTTTGTACTCACGCCTTTTTTGAGAAAAAGAACGGATTTTGATGATTCTGTTGTCAACGGATCTATGATAAAATTATTGGTCGGACCTAATTAGATCCAGCGTATGAAATAATAGAAAATTTTCCGGGAAACAAAATGTGAAAACAAAAATGCAGAAAGTCTATCCCCCTTATGGGGGAAACTCATTTGTGAGAAAACTACTATTTATGCTACATCACGTACTGTGGGTTCGTACTGGGTGCGATACGCGAAACCTGACTTTGCCCTCAACCATAATGTAAAGTGCATGGGAATTTCTGGCCGGAATCGCCATCGCGTATCGCATTTCAAACGAACGGACAGTAAGTGTGAATACAAAAGTAACAAATATCACCAGTGATTCGAGAGCTGGTGAAAAGCTTCGATCGGCCCATAATGTATTTGGTTCCAAAACTGACCCGGGCATATGGCCGGGCTTACTGCTAGAGTAAAATAACGGGGTGCCTACTCATAATTGTCATAGCTGATACAATCATTGCATTTTGTTAAATAACAGAATGATTATTCGGCTAACAAAATACTTTCACGTTGCCCGCTGCATCAAAGTGCCAAATAGTAGCTCATTAGCCAGTCGTCTGACAAAATCGAAGAACTGACGGAAAACTCACTTTCATTTTTATCTGAACTGTATATTTTAGAGCCGTTCGCGGGGCGGCTTAACATAACGAAGCCTTACTGCCTCCTTTTTTCAGGACGCTTCATTCTCGCAGAACTTAAATTACGTAAAATAGGTGAAAACGAAACTCTTTTCTCATTCATTCCGTATTGTATTATTACGTAATGTCCAAATTGCATAAAGCCATGAGCTAACCGTGACACCTTAAATATATCCTAATAATTTTGGTCATCCCAAAGAGCTGAAACTTGGTACCCTAAGAAAGGTCAAACGAGAGGATTGACACAAGTCGTGACACACGATACGGCAAAATACTATGCCTAAACTCAAACTCCCTTAAGTCCTTTCTTATTGTTTTTGCCAAGAATTCAGAAATTATATAGCTTTCGAATGACGGAAGCCAGGATTGAGGAAGTCCGAATAAACAAAAATCAGAGTACAGAAAACCACATAAAATCAGAATACAGAAATCAGGTTCCTTTGTGCTTGACGACAAGCATTTTAGTAGTCTGGGATCAATACTGACAATGACAATACTGAGTATCTATGTAAAGTCAGTACTCTAAAATGAGAGATGAGAGGTAGTTTGTCGGAAACTAAGAAGATCACTGAACATTAATTATTATTGGAAGAGGACGATCGGTACTCATATGTATGCAAGTAATTAAGCTCAAACGTGCTATAAATGGAATGCACAGACTTGGGTCAATTACATTGAAAATGTAATTAATTACAAATTACAAATTACAGCCTACTTTTGAAAGTATTTAAATTACAATTATAAATTACATGCGAAATTATTGATGTAATTAATTGCAATTACGTAATTGTAATTTGATTTTCAATTACAATTACAATTCAAATTACAATTTCAAATATATCTTATCTTGTGTTTTTCAGCACTAAAACCGCATTTCCTCTTTCACTCTCCAAAACTTCATTCAATCTTTACTAGTCAACAAATGTAATTGAGAAAAAAGTAATTTCAATTACAAATTACAATTACAATTGCAATTACAGACATCTTCCATGTAATTAATTAGAATTAGAATTACGTAATTGTAATTGTATTTTGTAATTGAAATTACAATTACCAATGTAATTGAGGCAAGTCTGGGAATGAGTGTGTCCAGAATGGAAGACAACAAATGACGAGAAGTATGAGGGGGTATGGTGTGGGAACGTGGATTGAGAAGGTGATGAATGTCCCCCCATGCGTGGTTTGACACTGAATGAATGGGAGAGGAGTTGGAGTTTTGAAATTGAAGTAAGTCTGTGTGTGACACGCAAGGAAAACATTGCGAGGCTCCTTTCTTTTTTTTGACCGTTCATTCATTTGAAACACCTTTCAAGACGAACGTGAGCACTGCTGGAACCACTGCTGAAACCACTGCTCACTGACCCAGAGGACCCATTCCTCACCTCATCACAATGTCAACGGACATTACCAACGAAGGAAATGAAGTCACGGACCAACAACCCAACGTCAATCCTCACGTAACCCACAATATTATCAATTTACAGATTATAAATCAATTCCGTCGTGTCCAATTCTATCTTGTACGGAACGTGATGTTTTGGAGAATTCTGTTCTAATTACAACACACACATGACACACGGATGGCATTACATGTGTTGTGTGCATCCAATTTAATTTATTACATTTTTGTAAAAGGTCATCACCACATTGCGTTCAAGATTACAAGGGAAGGAATATTTTTACAACTTCCTGAATATTCTTTATTTCATTTTGCAGGAGATACAGCAGCTGGAAATCCTCTGCAAGCACTTATATGAATCCAGTGATCCGACTCAACGTGCGGAAGCGGAAAAAACTCTTGTGAACTTCCAAGTGAGGATACATTTTAATAAAATATCAATATTCTTTTTAGTAGTTGTACACTGTGTCAGATTAATTTAAAATATAACGTTTCTTAGAATTCACCTGAGTCACTAGTAAGATGTCAAATGCTTCTGGAACGAGCAACATCATCCTACGCCCAACTTCTGGCTACGACAACCCTTACTAAACTTGTTTCACGTCCAGCCCAAATTATTTCACTTCAACAGAGAATTCAAATTCGTAAGTCTTAAGTCTCTCTGATACATTTCTCTTTAGTAAATGAATTTATAATTTGTTTTCCTTTAAATGGTGAAAGTCTGTAAGTGAAAATTCTTATTCGATTTAAAAGTCAAAGGGATGGCAGGCAGGGTAGTCTTAATTCGATAGTATTACTATTTTCCGACGCCAATAGCCGAGTTAAATGCAGAATGCGGACTGGCCGTTCTCGCACAGTTCATGTTTTGGTGTTTTTTCCAGTGGGTTTCACAGTAATTTTCTGATTATACAAAAGACGGTAATTAGAAAGTCGAATGAGTCATTCATGACACTCATTCGCACTTAACACTCACTTAAAACTTAATAATGGTAATGGTGAATAAAATAACTGATACATAGTGAGGTTTACTATACAAACTCGATTAAGGTAAGGGTTGTGGTGTAGTTCATTGGGGTGATAAAATGGAGTTAGATTGTTAGATAAGTTGAATTGGCCAACTAATTCTATAGATCAGGATTGCGTCTGCAACTCAACTGTTTTCGGTTGTTTTATTGAATATTTTTCCTTTATAAATTAGCCTTTTCTTGTCTGACACTGAAACATTCAAGGACTATGGACACTATGAATTATTAATTTTATCTATGTCAATAATATGAGGGTGAAGAGCTCATTTATTCTATTTATTTTATTTGAATGTATTGTACAAATTGCAGGTAACTATATCCTCTCTTATCTGGCCACACGAATTAAACTGGATACTTATGTCGTACAAGCTCTCACAACATTGTTCGCCAGAATCACTAAGTTGGGATGGTTTGACATGGAAAAAGATGAATTCGTATTTCGAAACGTTATTACAGATGTCGCCACCTTTTTACAGGTTAGTAAATTAGCTCCATACAAATGTATTTGTAAATAATTCAATTCAAAGTTTAGTTTGAGCACAGGCGATGTAAACTTTTACATATTCTTTGCCCACAGGGTTCAGTTGAACACTGTACTGTTGGAGTACAACTACTATCCGTTCTTACAAGTGAGATGAATCAAGTATCGGAAGCTGATGCGAACAGATCTTTGACCAAGCACCGAAAAATTGCATCATCTTTTAGAGACCAACAGCTTTTCGAAATTTTTCGACTGTGCTGTACTTTGCTCAAGTCTGCTTCGGAAAGTCGCAAAACACTAAATTTCCATGACGGGCTTCAGGTTTGACTTACGTACAATTGTAATTAACTCCAGTTAATTAAATCAAATTACTGAAATTCTTCGTTGACGTTCCTAGCACCTGCTTATGAATCAATTATTACGTCTGGCACACAACTGCCTCACATTTGATTTCATTGGAACATCTACTGACGAGTCGTCGGATGATCTCTGTACTGTTCAAATTCCCACAAACTGGCGTCCGGCCTTTTTAGATTTTACAACGCTTCAGCTGTTTTTCGACTTATACCACACATTGCCCGCTACATTATCTCCACTTGTAAGTAGTTACAGTAATTGTCTTTCTTTATTATTAATTGCTACACATGTGTCTCCTATACGTGTCGGACTGACTATAATAATACTAAATACGATTTAGGCGCTCTCGTGTCTCGTCCAGATTGCGTCGGTGAGGCGCTCGTTGTTCAGTAACGCAGAACGAGCTAAATTTTTAACACAGTTAGTGAATGGGGTAAAACATATTCTTCAGAACCCTCATGTAAGTTGATACCTTGAAAAATCTAAATTCATAATCTATAGTCATTCTATAAGTAAACGAAGTCGAAAATTTTAAACAGGGTTTGAGTGACACGATTAACTACCACGAATTCTGTCGATTGCTTGCCCGTCTCAAATCGAACTATCAACTCGGTGAATTAGTATTAGTAGAAAGTTATCCTGAGACGATTCAACTTATCGCCAAGTTTACAATAGACAGCTTGCGGGTGAGCATACATTTTAATTGAAAATTAAACTAACTGTCTATATTTCAAATTTATTCAAAACAACAACACCACTTGAGTACAAGGTCGTTACGAAGTTGCTAACTATACATAATATAAACAAAATAGTAGTGATCGGGAAAAATTTGGAATTTTATTTTGTTACAGCAAATGTTGCAAGTCGCTCCCAACAGTGTACATTATCTCTTGAGCCTTTGGCAACGTATGGTTGCATCGGTTCCGTACGTGAAAGCGACCGAACCCCATATGTTGGAAACTTGTACCCCGGAAGTGACAAGGGCTTATGTTACTTCTCGAATTGACTCAGTGGCGGTTTGCATCAGGTGAGTATGCTTCGTTCTTGCTCATCGATTTTATTTCACACATTAGTCACACGAATGAGCTAATCTTCTATTTCATTTTCAAGGGAAGGGACAGATGATCCCTTAGATGACACAGCTATGGTAACACAACAACTGGAACAACTTTCAGTGATTGGAAGATGTGAGTACCAAAAGACTTGCGGTTTAATTGTCCAATTGTTTGACCAAGCTGCTCAAAGCTATCAGGATTTATTACAAAGACGTAGTCCTATTCCTGTGGATCTCGCTATTCAGGAAGGTATCAGTTCAGCTACCAATTTGAAACAGTGGGGAGACATAACAATTTTTATTTTTCTCTTTAATTTCTTTGCAGGTCAGTTGACGTGGCTTGTTTACATAATTGGTGCCGCAATTGGTGGGCGAGTATCGTTTAATACTAACGACGAACACGATAGTATGGATGGAGAACTTGTGTGCAGGTAGAGTGGATTTTAAATACCATGTGATCGACTGATAGCTGTAACTAATTATAACTATAATTACTTTAGAGTTCTGCAGTTAATGCAGTTGACTGATTCACGATTATCCCAAGGAGGATGTGAACGTTTGGAACTGGCTTTCTTATCATTTTTTGAACAGTTCAGAAAGATTTACGTTGGTGATCAGGTGCAGAAGGCCTCAAAGGTTTACCGAAGACTTTCTGAAGTATTGGGCCTTACGGATGAAACAATGGTTTTGAGTGTGTTCATTCGTAAAATGTGAGTATTTGATCCCGTAAAACAATTCGACTCGGTCCCATTTCAGTAATGTTGTATTGAATTAACACAAAAATGTTGTTATTTTGAAAGAATTACAAATCTCAAGTATTGGAGTCGCTGTGAGCCAATCTTGTCGAAAACTTTAATCCTTCTGAATGATTTGTCCGTTGGGTACAATAGCGTTCGCAAACTAGTCAAGTTGGAAGAAGTCCAATTTATGCTCAACAACCATACAGTAGGTTTCACTTGACATTTTGTTCTGAATTTTATAAATAATGTGTAATATTTAACTATAGGGCGATCATTTTCCATTTCTTGGGCTCAATCAGAATGTGAATGATTTAAGATTCAGAACAGTATTCTACACTGCTTTGGGTCGTCTTCTCATGGTCGACTTGGGGGAAGACGAAGACAGATTTCATAGTTTTATGGTGCCTTTAACTTGTGAGTTCACTAACTTTTTGTGGCACTAAGTGTCTGGCAGTAACCATTAAAAGCTAAACCCACACACGTACTTAAAATACGAATATTCGTATTTTGTTAATTTCAGCATCTATGGAAGCTGTTGGCCAATTGTTGACCAACACGGAAACGTCAATGTTTCGATCGGAAGAGGCCAAGTGGAGTGTAGTTGGGTTGGCCCGAGATTTGCGTGGAATCGTCTTCGCTTTCAATACAAGAACATCCTACATGATGTTTTTTGACTGGATGTAAGTTGAGTTACCGGTTCAATGTGGGATATCTTTTAGTGTAATTGTCCGAAGTCAAACTTGAGTGTTCATAGTCACAGTATACATTAACTACTACTTTGGTTGTAGATACCCAGCATATACTCCAATTCTGCAGCGAGCTATTGAGTTATGGTTCCACGACCCGCATATTACGACGCCAGTTCTTAAACTCCTTGCCGAAATCGTACAAAATCGTTCTCAGAGATTACAGTTTGACGTCTGCTCTCCAAACGGTATTTTACTTTTCCGGGAAGCCAGCAAAATGATTTGCTCTTACGGTAAATACTTTCATCAAAAAAGCTTAGCGGTTTTGCCTTAGTTTAGCAGTTCTGATGAGTTTTTGTATTTGCAGGAAATCGTATTCTCAGTGTTGAAGTACCTAAAGCCCAACTATATCCTATGAAATTGAAAGGAATATCTGTTTGTTTCCTTATGCTAAAAGCTGCCTTGTGTGGAAATTATGTTAATTTTGGTGTGTTTCGATTGTATGGTGACGAAGCGCTAGACAATGTTCTCAATTGTTTCGTAAAATTACTTCTGTCAATTCCAATATCTGATCTTATGGTAAATATATACTTCATCGATTTCACTTTACGGATTTTCAGTCAATCATTTTAAATTAATTTCTATCGGAATTACTTTACAGGATTACCCGAAGTTGTCTCAGACCTACTACGTATTACTCGAATGTGTAGCTCAAGATCACATGAACTTCCTGTCAGCATTAGACCCTAACATGTTCCTTTATATTCTCTCGTCCATATCGGAGGGTTTGGCTGCTATCGGTGGGTTAATGTTTTAAAAGTTGGAGAACTAAAATTGGTTAACCTCATACTTGTGGATTCCAGAATTTAATTCCGATTTGTTTAATCTGTAGATACAATGGTTTGTGCTGGATGTTGTGCAACACTTGATCACATTGTCACATATTTATTTAAGCAGTGGATTCTGAAAAGTAAGTTTTATTCTATTCTATAAAGAAAATAGTTATGCCAGTTCGTTTCTAATGCAATAATTATGAGATGTCCGGTCATGGAAGAAAAAGAAATATAAAATTAGTGGGGTACTTTACTCTGCCAGGCTTTTCTCCAGATTTGAACTAACTTAACCCATGTTTTCAGATAAAAAGCTACTGCGTATCATTGCGCTAAGTAACAATGAAAGGGTGCTGCTAACCGTTGAGCAACACCCTGAAATTCTTCAACAAATGTTGGCAACCGTCTTAAATATTGTGATGTTCGAAGACTGCCGAAACCAATGGTCAATGTCGAGACCGTTGTTGGGACTCATTCTACTTAATGAAGAAGTAAGTTCTAATGCAAAAATACACTGAACAAATTTACGTATAACTGTTTCTAAAAAGAATTCGTTCTATTAGTATTTTGGTCAGTTGAGAGAAACTGTTATTCGTACTCAAACGCCGGAAAAACAAGCTTCTATGGCGCAGTGGTTCGAGAATTTAATGGAAGGGATTGAAAGAAATTTGCTTACCAAAAATCGTGATCGGTAAGGCCGTTCATAGTTATATCAATCAAAACTGTAATAACTATCCACTTTGTGTATTCCGGAATTGAAAGTGGTGGTTGAATGAAGGTGAATCATAATCACAGCTTCCACTCATTAACAAATACGAAAATGCGTCAAGTCAATATTTTGACTTAAATTCGTCCAATCGTATTTTCTTGGTAATGAATGACATTTTAAAGTACTAAAGACTGTCGCATATACAAATTTCGATATTGATCATAATTTTCTGCTACTAAATGACGAAGAAAGAACACGCCCGTTTGCTATGGTTCAATATAAAATACAATTGAATAAATCGAAATACATATTTTTATACTCTTTTACACTAGTTAATGATGACTGATTCATTGAATTATTTGTTATTTGTTTTAGATTCACTCAAAATTTGGCCGTCTTCCGACGTGACATCAATGAATCCCTTAAAGGACCAAACACGAACACAACTTCGACGAGCACAAATGACATGATGACTTGTTAATTCCATCGATACGTGCTTTGCGTTGGCAGTGTGCGGTTTGAATATTATTTTTACGAACCTGATTTTGAGTACTTCATCAAAATTGTGTAGACTTTATTTCTCGGATTTTTCTGACATCGTTTACTTTCCATCGGATAATTTTTGTCCTGGCATGTATACACATTTTTAGTGTGACTTTTTGGTTATTACCATCGATTCGTTTTCGTACGATCAATTTGTTCTTCGTTTTTATTTAGTGAGACAGTTCCATGATTTTCTTCGAATATAATGAGACAAATATCATTTTGTTTGTGTGTGTTAAAATTTCGACGTCGTTCCTTTGAGATGCGACACTACTTTTAAATTTATCTGAGTACCAATCCGCGTAGTTTATAACCGGTGTGAACACCTCAAATATTATTGTTCAATAGAGGTATGCATGTGTTTTTGGTTGAGTAATTTCAATATCACAGCATTCCAGTTGAAAATAACATACCTACTGGCTTCGCGCAATAATTTTATACGCACCCGGTTGAATGATGCGCGCTTCCGGTGGTTTTCCAGTCTTTCAATTGAGTACTTCGCTCTTGTGGTACCGACAATGAGTAATAAAATCTGTATGTTTGACAAATTCGATAGAATTTGAACCAATTGGAGTTGTATGGGTTCTTTTAAAATTGAGAAAATAAACATCACTATTCATTGCAATAATTGCATTGATAATAGAGATTCTATAAGTTCACGATCTCTGACATAACTACAAACTACACTTAGTGCCTTTTATAATTGTTTGAATTTTCTTCCAGAATAGGAAATACACACAGGATCTGGGTTCTCTTTGCATTATCATTCGTGAGGCGGTTTTCAACCTTATTCCTCTAGAAATTAGATGAATTACAAATAACTCATAACAGTTGCACATAAGGGTACAATTTTATTTTTGAAGAAAGTGATAATATACGCAGGTTTTTATCAAAGCCATCCATTAGAGTGATTTCTGCATCTCATATCCTCAAGTCAAGCAAAAGTGTATTATAGATGAGTACGGGTGTCTGTACTATCAAATGTCTCCAGATAATTTGATAGTTGGAAGTGCATACATTAAAATCAAACTTTGTGTTTATCATTACATTTTTGAGCCACAATTTTTTCTTTGTGTTTTAATGTGAACGAAATTAATTAAGTCTTAGCGAAGTACCTGTATAGTTGTAGTTTTTCCCACCAGATACAGAACACCACTGTTTCATTGTTTCAATTTTACAAAAATTATCGAAACGAAAAATGCTGGGACATATAATGTGTAATGAGAATGATAAAACACAATAAAATTTGAAAAACACAAACTAATAATTTCGTTGTAGTTGTCATTCCCGAAATACACATTTACGGGTTTTCCTTAAGAGATACCCAAACGGATGCAGATGACAGAATTGGATAATTAGTAAATGACTCAACTAACGGGGAACAACTATTTAAAATAATAAAGTAAAGGTAGCTGCATTAATTTAACAGACAATTAAAAAGGAAATCCCCAAAGCGGTAAAGCCGTAGAGGATCAAAGTTGAAAAAAGCAGTGTTTATATTATGTAAGAGCAAGTTCTCTCAATTTCTTTATGGTTGGTTGGAGTTGACCACGTTAGCAAAATACAGAACTTTTGAAGGGAAAGTCTACAAAGGAGTCATAATGTGAAAGCGGTGTGCCAAGATTCAGATGTTTTTACCAGCATGATTATGAACTAGCAAACCCCAGGGTAGAGGCCTTACTTTGGGTAAGGAGATAAAATGTTTAGCGTTTTGCCGCGATACCGTCACTGGATGTCGGAATGTATTAGCTTACCAGAACTCTGCACTCTGCCTTTTCTCATAAGACCACTGCAGATGTTTCGATCAAAATAGTTTAGCATGGAGATATAAAAGTGGACTTGTATGAAAGCTGTCGTACTCAAAATTTTACGAGAAATCCGAATCTGAAGGAATTTTTGAGATCGGATGAGTACTTATTGAGGAAACGGGAAGTACCGCGCTGGGAAAATTTACATGATATCATGTACATTTAGCAATCAAAAAAGTGTGTTATGAAGTTTCGACAAGTAAAATTATAGACACCCTATCATACTCAGAATTTTGCGAGGAATCCAAAGCCGAAGGAATTTTTACGATCGTATGAGTACCTCTCGAGATAAATTTGAATTGGTGAAAAATCACGCTTATGACCTATTGCCATACCATACCCCACTTTACTCTTGTACTCTGAGCAAACTCGTTTCACAATGTTTAATTTGTTTAACTCGGGTGTCTAGAAAAAGGGCCGGGGGACTTTACCAAAATATTTGATAGTTTTTATCCGAGGGACATATAACCGAAGACATATTCTTTACATATATTCAAGATGTTCATGTGTTGATTTATTATATGTATTACAGGGCTGGTAATTGGCATCGGAAACGTAATCGAAAAATAATCGGAATTTATAGGTGAACCGGAATTCGAATCGGAATCGAAATTCAAAATAATCGGAATTGGAATCCGATAATTGGAATTGAAATTTTCAAATCATCTGTAGCGGAAGCGAAAACCAGAATCGTGATTCTAAAGTAATCGTAATCGGAATCGATATTAATAATTTTTTTCGAGCCTTTCCGATTCTGATTCTACTCTTATTGCATTTACAACTCGGCGCTGACGGACTGTCAATGTAGTCCAATGGGGTAATTTTGTGGGAATAAGTATTTATTTGGTTTATTTTTTTGGAATTGCGTCTCAGGCCAACGTTCACTCACTCTTTATTTAATAGAACCGATTCCAAATTCCTAGTTATCTATTATAGGTATATCTTCAAATCATTTCTTCAGGGCTGGTTATCGGAATCGTAATCGTAATCGAAAAATAATCGATATTTTAGGTGAGTCGGAATGCGAATTGGAATCAAAATCGAAATTCAAAATAATCGGAATCGGATTCAAAATTTTACAAAATCGGAATTCGAAAATTTTGAGAATCGAAAAAATAATCGGAATCGGATAAAAAAATTCAGATTACCAGCCCTGTTATATTGTTCATTGAAAAAGTAATATACAGTTTTAGAAGTACAATTTCAGTTTTAATAGTTTGGCTTAGTTTGGCTTAGTTTCACTTTTACAATTCGAACAACAATAACATTTGAACAACTATTTTAGAAATTACCGATCCAACTTATTAGTTTGCTCTTAATAATGATATATCGTGTACATGGACAACATTTTTCGGACTTTCACGTAGAATTTGACCTATTTGACTTGACTGACAGGGAAATAAGAGTGAAAATGAATTTCTATCTCACTAATTGGGAAGGGAACAGTTTGCAGGCCTTGATGGGAACAGTTTGTCGACCTTGGCTTTTAAATAATGTTGTGTGAGAAATCTTGAATCAAGAGCTTCCAACTCTGCTTTTCGCCCTTCCCTTTTCAATATCAACAGCTCCTTTATCCATAAACTGTCATTGCCATCCTGTACAAAGATAAAATATAATGTAAAAAAATGTATTAACTATGTTTTCTGAACTTCTTTTATAATATTGTGTCCAGCTCATACTTACTTCTACACGAAGTCGAATTTCAATGCTATCGATCTTTCGTTTTTCCCTCTCTGTCAAAGGGTTGGTTCTTGCGCTAAGTCCTAAGTCGGCCACTTCTGATGGAAATAAGCCGACCCAAACAAAGTTCTGCCCATTTAACTCATTTGATGCTAAATCACGTCCACGACTTTGGGCCCGACCGTAACTACCCCATTTGTAAACAGCAGCAATCTCTATGCCATGGGGATCATTATCCACCAACATAAGAACTTTTAGACCGAACTCCAGAACGAGTTTTTGAAGAAGTGCCCTCGTACCGTGATCCGGATACCCCTTTCCTGTAAAAAGTTAACACATTCTTTATCGAGGATGGACAAGACTTTCCTTGAACCAATTTGAAGCATTCAAGCTTAAGCCGATTTTTGAGGGCTCACATTGAAATTGAAATAAATAATACAATTCTACTGCGCTATCGCCACATCATGAAACTCCTAAAAGTCCAATTATTTATAACTCGACGTCATGGACCATGCTTTCACAGACTTTTGGTTTCTTACCTGTGATTAGGATAAATTTTCCCAAGGTGTCAAAAATTCGGTCGTTTAGAAGCTTTTGGAATATAGCGTCTTTCTCCACCACTAGAATGAATGCAGCGTCAGTGCGGAAGCCATTGTGGCCTAACCATAAGGTGGATTCAAAATATTAAGTTGTATTTTCAAGGTTAACAAGTTAAAACTCTTTTATTTATGTGCCACGTATAGTTTAAATGGATATGTAGGCAAACCATTTAAGTTAGACGGAATCAACATTCCAGTCGAATTAAACAACATGGCATCAAAAGGCTCGCCATTTGGACCAGACCACTGCAAATTTCCTGCAATCAGACCCTTAGCTGTTGCGTCGACGTGAAGCATTGTTCTTGGAACCTATGATTAGAAAGAATTTAACTTGAATAACCACACATTAACCTGTGTTGCTTTTGTTTCTATAGCGTATGGATTGCAATTTTCAAAATGGCAAATATTAAAATAGCATTCCTATATAAATAAATACTGTCGTAACTAATTGAGTACAATTTTTCAATATGAAATTACATACCTGTGACTATTTCTGATTTAAATAAATTATTAGGATTGCGTAAGCATAGTAGAACTAACCTTAAGGATCCCGGGAAGTTTTTCCATGGCTCTGTCCAAGCAATTCTGATTTCCATACAAACCGATTTCTTCATAATATAAATCCCGTCTAGTCCGGTGTGTTCGAGTGACGACCAATCCATGAATATTATTCATCAGGTGAGTAAGAATACGAAAAGTTCTTCGACTATTTTTATATGACCATTGAATTGTACTTAGCTTTCGATTTTGTTTCAGCGACATGTTCTCGTACTCCAACACCGGGGTCCTGTCCAGAACCAAGTCTCGAATTATAGAAACGATGATCTCCTCAATCCTATCCTTTGTCGGTTCCGACATTATGTCACTCAACTTTTCCAAAATACTCACTATTTCCAACTTTTTCCAACTTTACTTGAGGTTGGGACGGAGAGCGAGGTTTAGGGACGACTTGACAGACGAAAGAGAAGACGAGAACTGAACGCCACGTCACTCCTTTTGAAGAACAAAGGAAAGAAGAACACTGGATTCAAATCTCCCGCTCACACCACAAAAGAGTCATTGAGTGCAGTCAGCACCTTAGAGTACATAATCTTTATATTAATTACTCTATGATCAGCACTAATTGTAAAGGAAATAAAACAGAAACCCATGCCCTACAGGTAGGCGAATGCTCGAAATAATTTATGAAACTCCAAGGCAGAAATTGGCATTCCGATGGAAGGAAACGGGGAATTGGTGAATGCAGCTCTGCTCACATTCATTTAACTCACATGACTGAAGCTGAAACCGATCCAGGGAATCGAAAATGAGGATTGGACAACAAAGTTATCAAGATTTTTAACTCAAAATGAAATTTCATGAATACTTTATCAAATTTAGTTTTCTGAATTTCAATTCGCTTTCTTTGTTGTATTGTGTTGTATTCTATCGGTTTAAACTTATGCTGGAATGACCTTGAAGGCTTTTTCATCCAGAAACTGTGGAATAATCTCTCTATGGATGGGAAGGCGCTAGATCACTGCCTTAAGGCAACAGAGTAAGCCACCACAGAGAGAGGGGAAAGGTTCTAAATCTAACAGGAATCTATACGAAAGAATAAGGGACTTTGAAGAATAGAAAGGGTAGCCTCACTCGTAACGGCGGATTTTGTTCCAATCTTTACAAAATTCGTTCCCCCACCGATTTTAACATTTTAAAAACGTTTACGGGAATCTTATGTTTGATTGCACAATCCTTGAAACGGAAGTTATTTGCTCGGACTACGATTCATCTTTAGTTTTTGCAAGTACTTTCCACCCTGCATTGCATGACAATGCACAAAGTATGGCATCTGCAGCTAAACCTATAGAAATTCTTACTCGGATTCCACAACGTTGGATGATTCTCAAGCCCAAATTTATTTTTCCTACGCCCAATTTTGGAAGACAAAGGCTTCGAAAAAGGACTCCAGATCGGCCTTACCTTCCAGAGGCGCATGAGCTAATTGTAATCCCAAGCGTTCAAGCGATTATCGATGTCACTGACGAGACTATTGAGAAGTATGAGAAGGTAAAGGAGGTGGTGGCCGGAAGTTATGGGAAAAAACATGAACCTTACCGCCGAGCATAGAAGACCTTCGAAAAGGAGAGGACGGAAAACTAAAAAGAATGAATGCAGCCAACCCGAAACCGAAAATTCAGATTACCGAACGTTAAGTGCATACTTAGATTATAACCGTATTTACGATAGATTTCGATGGTTTTACTTCCAGTTGCAGAAACTTAAATTCAAGCTGGCCGAGATTCATAGATTATGAACTCTGTCTCCGAGGTCCGACCGGTCGGCGATCACATTGCTGACGTCCCCACATTTCATTAAACTGTCCCTCCTAAATTCTTGAAAACCATTTCTGCACATCGTCATCTTGACGCTAAACCTCAACAAATTTTGTCGGCTAAATCACGTTCAACACTTTGTGAATGCGTATGTTGAGTCAAACTGCTACCGTTGATACAACGATAGTTTTGTTTTTAATATATGATGATTTTTCTCTTTAAATTAATGTTTTGACATGAAAGTAAAATTCGTTTAATTATTTTAGAAGCCCAAGTGAGGACATCCTCTCACGAAAATATTCGGTTTTCGGTATAAACTCCGAAAATCTAGTCCGTTTAATGTTTCTCTCTGTCGGTGGCTGTGGTTCAGGCATGGCAGGAAGGAATTCCATTGTGTCATAGGGGTCATATTTTTTGCAAATGTCTTCAGGTGACCTGATTAAAAAAAAACATGAATCGAAATCATATCCCAACAAAGAAAAGGTACTACAACGATCAACGACTTCTAGATTTCACCAAGTTCTTCATAGTAATAGCTCTAGGCATTATTAGCACTTACAGATGAATGATTTCTCTAGGAAGGGGTTCAACCTTCTCCGTCTGAACAATGTTTTTCACGGTTTGGCGTACCCAAGGATGATAGTGGTCCTGAAAATTATTAAATGAACACATGAATTAAAATTATCAGGAATATAGGTAGCGTATTTGAGAGAAATACCATTAGAGTTGTAAATTCCCATAAAGTTGACGATTGTGCCATGGAATGATCCGGATCATCTAACTCCGGAAGGTAGACCCCACTTCCCAAACTTCCCTCCGAATTCATAAGACTCGTTGCAGATATATGACTCTGCAGTGACAATGACAGTGTAGATTAGATAGATAGAAGAATAGTTTTATTGTGCTCAGGAGGTAATACCCATTTTCCGATTACATACTATCCATAATTAAATCACAAAATTACTAGACTTAAATTAAAATGATTTTAAACCAAGAGCGAAACTCTCTCTCCCTCTCTGAATTCAAGATTATGACAAATGAAAAAAAGAAGTTTCTTACTGTTAGAATGTGCTTTAACTCTATCAGAGCAGCAACAGAATCGTGGTGTTCTAACTGAAGTGTGACAGTGCTCAATCGCTTGGCGAATGCTGCGGCTCGAAGACCAGGCATTTTCTTCCGTCCGGTTGCCAGTTCAATACAGCGAAGAGTTAATCCGACGTCACTCTCTGCCTGTCCTGTTGGTAAGATAAAGAAATACTTTGCAAATATTAATTCCTCTCGCTACTTCAAAATTAGATTCTTGAAATATAATGTACCACATCTGAGTCGGATGAGCGAGGCATACAAATTCTTATGGAATGCGGTCGGGTCCAAGGCAAGGGCTGAGCCTTGACCTTCCAAAACCGCCAACACTGTGGCTATGCAAAGCAATGTCTGTCGCTGTTTCAGATTACCGCTACTTTGTAGATTATTTAGCACTTTAAGCAAGTCGTCGAAAAAGTCCACGCTAATAATGTGAGCAAATCTATTCCCAAAACGAAACAATTAATTAATCACTTGTAATTTCACAAAATTCGACATGATTAAACGTTAAGTTTCGGTTACATATCTGCAATCACTTCTGCAACTTTTACTAAATTAGTTGGAGGCAAATCAGATAAGGTCAGCCATTTGCTATTTGCAGCGTAATTGCAATGCAACATTTTCAGCAAATCAATCAATCAAACATTTATTTGACGTAGTGTTAGCTTTTCTTTTTCAGCAAATTAGTCGATAGTATTAATTTCCAGCGGAAAGCGGAATTGCAGTTTGCAGTAGTTAGTGCAGCTCTGGTGCCATATGTAATCTTCACTTTATGTAATTACTTTGCAAGTCCCTCCAAAACGGCAGAAAGAAGATCCGGATTCGGTGTAGTTTTAAGGGCTCGGAAGTACATGGTGAACATGAGTTTTGTGATTTCAGTCAAGAAATGAGACTTCCTGCCTTTGTTTTCTTCGGCAGATGTTTCTAAGAGTTCCCTCTCCAAAATCACCATCTCTTTCGCTTTCTAAATATACGTCATATAGTTGGTTTCTTGCCTACTCAATTAATTTAACCGAACTTGTTTAACAAAATTTACCTTCCTTTGCCGCTTGGAGAGCATTCGCCTCTCTTCAAACGACATTTTTCCTTTCGGAGTCATCTCAACTTTCTGCTCTTTCTCCAAGTCGATTTCTTTAATACGAAGAGAGAGCAAAACATCTAACACATCTCGACGAACAAATCCATTCCTTCCATGAGCATATTTAGCCTTCACTAATATATTGATTCGTCGTACCACCTTTCATGAAATGTTAAATTTGTATTGGATAACAAAATACTTTTTAGCGTAAATAAGTCCACACGTAAATCCATACCTCATAGGAAATCTCTCCTCGTCTGTCAATTTTAAATAAAGTCCGAACTGCAGAAGCAACAATTTGTCTGGTGGCCGGACTCCAATTGTTTAAAAAGGGGATTATAAAGTTCACTATATTTGTTGCCAGATTAAAATATGGATGTGAAATTAACAATTTGCACATACAACTCAATGCAATATGTCCCAATCCAGTTTCAGTCTAACGATAGAAAAGAAGAAATTAGCCAATGGAATCAAATAAAACCACAAAAAGTTGCAAATTTTACCTCAGAGAGATTATTTTGGGTAGATTTTTTCCTGGGCACATATTTACCAACAATTTTTTCCAGCTTTTGTAAAAACGATTTATAGTGGCGAAGTAGGATAGCTTCATGTCCTTGCATCTCCTTAGTTTCTGCTTTCACTGCCGTCAAAATAAACTAATGTAGAAAGGAATTGGACTGGAGGTATTAAAAAAATCGGAAGACAAAACTTACATTTTAATCCATCGGGATTGTGGTGCTTGATTTGATAAGCTGGAAGCACATCCTGGAATATACTTACAAGGGACATTGCTACCAATTTTGGAACGCTAAAAGCCACACCAGAATCCGATGTGACTAACATTGCCAAAAGAGAATCCAAATTCCGCATCTGACAAAAAATTTTAATCGTGTTACAGCGACGAATCACTAGTTAAAAAATTGTATACGTGAATAATTAGACTTACCCTGTTTTCAGGATCTTCCAGAAAAGAGGCAGACAAAATTCCTATTTTCATTTTGTAGTCAAGTAGTTTTTGTCGGCGCCAGGCCAAAAGCATGGCAGTACTGATGACATCTTGTGCACCATTCTGAGATACCTCCCAATCGGAGGTCGACTTAGTGGAGGTAGAATCTTCTGCAGGTTCATCGGGGGTTTTTCCTTGACTTTGTTGTGCTGGGTCATCTTCCACCTCTTCGTTTTGCATTTGTAAACCTTGCTTAGTTTTAATGGGGAGTAACACTCGAAATTTTTTCGCTGATTCATTCTCCCTGGACCAATTCCTTTCATAGCGATTCTCAAAATTATCCTCACTGTGCTTGAGCGGTCGTTTTCTCGCGTGTTTATTTTTTCTGTGAATAATAAAAATCTCACTTTATTCTGACATTTGCTAGGTCCAAGTCAAAACTTACCTCATACTAGAGTTTTCATTGACAGCATATTGACTCCTGATTTGCTCTGTGTTCCTGATGTAACTTAAGTCCTCGCTGTCCAGCATGTCCAACACATCCTTAGTTTCCAATTCTTCATGGACAGGTGCCCCTGAGGAGTCAGTCAACATGCTTCATTAAACAAACTACTTTTTCACAATTAATAAATTCATAGTCATACATCAATCATCTGTAATTCCAGTCTAAGAAGCCATTTAAATCAAAAACACAACAATCACCTAATAATCATCTTACCACTCTTTGAATTTTTCGCCCTCTCTTTCAATTTCTTCAATAGAACCAACTTCCTCCTTGCTTTCAAAACATTCTTAGAACCGGTCTTCTTTCCTTTGGACATTTTCCCTCCTTGAATATTCTTCGTTTTGACCTTTGAGATCTTCGACTTCTTTCCTTTCTGTTTCGCCATCGTAAATGACTTGATGTCTGTCGGAACGGATTCACGAATAAATTACCACTGTTGAAAAAACAATTAGAAAAATTATTTGCAATAATGAAGGAACACGGTCATGATTTCATCTTCAAGAAGCATCCTAAGAAATTTAAAACTTTTCCAACTTTTCTTTTTAAACAAATTCCATATCCGTGTAACTCTAACATTTTACATTACAAAACTTCCAGAACAGAACAATTCTTAGTCCAGTCTGCGCCAAAAAATCTAACCTTCTAATCTTTAAGAGTCGAAAGAACAGATTCTGGACATTCTAGAAAACTAGTACTCATTCTGAAAATTCCAAGATATCCAGAAGATAAAAGAATTCAGAGCTTTACATCGCCAGCAAAGTACACAAACTTCGGACATACATACAATTTATACGTATAAGTATTGTATCCCGTGTCCAGAGGGAGACTGAATAAAAGATTCGGTTAAAAAAATACAGACTCATAAAAAATTGGTATTTTACCAAAGATTTATTTTTTAAAAATGGGATATCACGAATAGATAAGCTTACCTTAGAAAATGTTCAGTCGTTTGAGCAGTTTTGAAAGCCGAGAACTCCAAGCACGTTGTCTGTCTGTGGAGTGTTCGAATTAAAGAGAGTTTGGCGCGGAGAGAGTTGATTCTGAGAATGAATTCTATGTGAGAGTGGGAGGCGTAGATTGGAGTTTGTGAATTGAATGGTGAGGTGGGTCATTTTTGGTGGAGCTGGAGCTGGAGAAATCTCCTGGAGACTGGATAGTGGACTTTTTAGTTTCATACACGTCCAGTCCTTCAACGAAACTACGATTCAGTCCCAAATTGTACAGTTAGTGGGTAGTAGAAACAATTAGTAATTAACACTGAAAACACCCCTCTGACCAGTCGGAGTCAAGTAAGCAATTCAACTATTCCTGGATAAATAAAAAGAACTGGAGTCTAGTCAAATTTACAGATTATTAAATATTAAAATTCTCCAGACCATGTGTTTGCTAGCTAAATAATTCATGACTCATTGCTGACTGTATGGAAAATAGTACGAGGTCATTGTTGTGCTACGCTACTTATATTTACGTCATTGTGGTACCAGTTTCGTCATATCTGGATTTCCAACTAATTTTGAGAAAAAATTAACTGAACAATACGGAACGGAACTATAAATTATCCTGGGACAATTACAATTAATACCGAAAATATGGGACCAGTGACAACTAATTCCGGTCTTGGTTTTTTCTTTACTGTGAACGTTATTTGATAATTTGGTACATTTTGTTACATTGTTGTTACGTGACGTGACGTTGACGTTCACCCGTCCATGTGCATGTGATTGTGAATCAAATAATATGATTAGTCAGTTTTGTTGGATGACAAAGGGGTAGTGAGCGTAGTCACACACAGTAGGTCAAGGTCATTACAAGACTAAATACATTACATTGTTGTAATTGTACTTGTACTTGCTACATCGAACTGTTCGAAAACGCTCTTTCTACAGTCAGGAAGAACTCTTGTTGTACTTTGTTGTGCATTTATCCTCCTACTCCTAACCTGACACTAATATTGACACGACGACGATTTGGATCTGAAGACTAGAAGAGGACTAGGATTCATCGACGTCAGTTTTTGACTGATCTCAAATTATCTAACGTGGAAGTTTTAAAAAGGTGAGGAAACTTTAAAGACTTGCTTCCATTAGACTTTTACTTGGAATTGGAACTTTTCGAAGTTTGCAATTTGTTTCCATTTGGAAGGATTTCAGATTTCAGTATTCCTTTTTGAGCCTGGTTGAGGTCATTTGCAGTGTGTACTCGTACAGTGTTGATATTTTTTGCGATATCCTATGCACTATTGAAGCATAAAATTCCGGTGAAGCCGAAGCCTGCGCTGCCAACGTCCCTGGAAATTAACCTGCAAGTCGCGACCATCTACCAGAGGTGTAAAAGGGCCGGGCGGAACTGGAAGGGCCGTGGCCCGGCCCGGTCCCAGAAAAGGGCCAGGCCAAAAAGAGGCATAACTGTCAAGGGCCGGGCCGGGCCAAGACGGTAATGATAATATTCAGGGCCGGGCCGACCCTAAAATATTTTCAGGGTAAAATAAACAGACTGAAAGGCACCAGTATGGGGTAGATGCATAAGGGCTGGGCCGGCGACGAATTTTTTGAGCCACAAGGGCCGTGCCGGGCCGGGCGGTGAAGATTCGTAGGGCAGGGCCGGAAAATGCCGGCCCTTCTACACCTCTACCTCTACCATCTACCGATCTACCTGTAATGTGTAATGTACTAGGCACAAATCAAAATTACTACATATTAGTCGCCCGACCAGCCCCGAAAGCGGTCGCATGAGGGGCAAGTTTCACTGACTGTACTTGAATCATTTTAAATTGCTAAAATTAAATGTAATCTATTAATCTAAGAATTATGTGATGAAAACAGGTACAAGGTGACACGGAAAAATTGACGCAGGCCGGTTGTCTTGATTTGTCAGTCAAGGTGAACCGGACGAGTTGGCGTTAATTATTATACAAGTTTTGACTTTTATGTTCTATTTCAATTAAACTGACGTAACGTCAGTTTTGTACTATTAACCCTATGGGAACTTTGTACCAGACAGGCGAATCAAATCGAGCATGCAGAGGTCGCGAGCAAAAAAAAGGTCGAATCTTTACAAAAATGTAACGCAACATTAACTAATTTGAAATTGCTTGAAGAGTACTCATAAGGGATAGTCTTACCTGTGAGGACCTTGACCCTCGACCCGACACCCATTTTTCTTAGTAGATTGGCATTGGCATCCTCTGAGTGGGGCCTGAAAATATTTTCGTGTAAAAATGAAGTACTTTTTTTCGGACTATCTTCGAAAATTTTGAAAAAAAAAAATGAAATCGTGTGTTAAATGCATGCTGTTTCCGGCGTTTTTCATTTTACGTCAATTTTGAGACATATTATGCATTTGAGAAAATTTTCAATCAAAATAATTTTTTTCAGGATTTTCTGACCAAATTTTCGAAGATAGGCAAAAAGAGTACTCCATTTTTACACGATAATATTTTCAGGTCCCACTTAGAGGATGCCAGTCTACTAAGAAAAATGGGTGTCGGGTCAAGGCCCTCGTGTACAGGTCATGGCTATCCCTTGTCAGTCAGTGTGAGGCGACAGGCGACGGGTTTCATTTATTATGTGTTGCGTAAGTAAGACATTATGTGAATGTGTTGTCCGTCCCTCTGTCTGTCCGGTCCGTCGACACTTTTCATACAGTTAACATTGACGGATATCAACGAAAATTACAGGGTAGGTACATAAGGTCACAAGGATCGCCAAGTGTTAGGTCACCAGAGGTCAAATTTTAAAAGTTGCTCAGAATTAGAATGGTCTGCATGAAATGTTCAGAAATGCAATAAAAAGTGGGTGGAGAGGGTGACCTCGACCTAGGTCACCAGAGGTGACATGCGGTAAATGCTGACGGATTTCAACGAAATTTACACGGTAGGTACACAAGGTCACAAGGACCACCAAGTGTTAATATGACCACGCCAGGTGACCTCTGGCCCTAGGTCACCCGAGGTCAAATTTTAAAAGTTGCTCAGAATTGTCTGAAACGTGCAGAAGTGCAATAAAAAGTCAACCTATGGAACAGAGTTTACTGTCTGTCTGGAGAAATTATGCTGAGTGTAATCGGGTTTAGGTACACTTGTTGTAGCTATCTGTAGGATTTACTGCCAATAGGAAAATTAGAAATATCAGAAAGTAGTTGTTGAGATGGTTATGGTTATGGTTGACGTTTCTCGTAATAAAATAGAACAGAATCAGGGCAGCAGAAGGTTAAAAATTACGCGGTCGGTACTATAAGATAGCTTTGATCACAATGTCTTAGCCACGATTGTTTGCTTCCACAAGGTGAGTATAGTTTTCCCATTTTCTAACTTTCAGAATTCTAGATCAGCCTTACCTCGTAAAAGGAAGCCACTTTTGTTAATTTACCTCGGCTTTGATTACATATAATCGGTTCGAGGGTCCTTGGTTTTCTTTATTATTCCAATTCAATTAAATTCTGCTTGACCGGAAAGAAAGGTTCTTTCCTGGAAATGGGTTTGGCGTTTGATTTTTACTGGAGAAGAGTAAATTAATTGGTAACCAGAGATCATTTGCTTTGAGCTAACTCAGAGTCAATATTTGTTTGACTCGACTGTAACTTGGAAATTAGGATGAGGTCTGCTCGATTCTGCTGACGTTGAGCCTGAAAAGTAATCATCTTTCATCTTTGAAACTGTTTGTTGCGTCAAAACTAAGTTTTCTCTTGATATTCTTTCAGCGATCCCCTTTTCATAACAGTTTGACCTGGAAAGTCTGATTAAAAGAAATATCTCGATTTATCGGTTTTATTCAATTGATGATCATATAATATTTCAACGTAACATTGTAAATGGAAACAAAACTTGTTCAGTTGGCGAATAGTTAAAAATGAATTTAATTACGTTTAGATAGGCAAAGATTAAACGAGGACAAGTGCAATAATTAACAGATGTAGCGCGGTTAGCTCAATTCTAACTAAGTATTTTTGAAATATAATGTTGGAGCTATAAGCGAGCAATAACACTAAAAACTCACGATGTGTTTATTTTATTTAGATCATGGTAATAGGCCTAATAGTAGTACATAGTGTAATATTGGAACTGTATCACCAGTCTAGTTCTACAGAATAGCTGTAAACCACGCGCATCAAGTCAGAATTGCTAGCAGATGAGTCAACTCACAACTCCGTATTTAATGCTCTGATAAGAGTTGTTTGGAAAAAGTGAGCAAAACATTTTCTGTCGTCATCATCAAATTCAATCCAATATTCTCGCACAAAAATTCCTGAATCTGTTCCATGAATGCGTCTACAGTTCTAAGTTCATCTCAAGCTCGACGTATTAGTTGGCAAATACATATGTTGAAGGAAATGAAAAATGGATATCCTTCAACTTATGCGCAATATGTGCCATAAATACAAAGTAGACTAACCCCAAACCCCAATGTCAAAAACCCAAGCGCTGTACTTCGTAATTCGCACACGATGTGATGTCGTGTTACCAAATGCACCGGAAATATATTTGCAAATTCAATTTACGCAATTAATTAACGCTAAAATTGCACTGGAGATTATTTGTCTTCAACTATGACTAACGACAGTAAGTGTGATAGAATCGAAATAAATATGAGGATTCCGATGGCGATCATCGGTCCGGATCTACGTGACCTTAGTTAAGTAGAAGTTCAGCTCTGTGCGTTATGCGTTCTTGTGATACTTACGAGGGAAGTACCCGAGGTGTAACCCTTCGACTTTGCCCGAATCGGTTTTGTTCGAAAGAGTTACCCCAAAAATTAATTTGAGTAAAGTGTCCCTTCCCCCTACTCAAAATTCGAATTTTAATAAAAGTTTGAAGTTTTTGAAAAACAGTCTTTGTTCTCAAGATTTTAGCATGGGACTTCCCATGGAGCTTTTCCCCAAAACTGATCTCAAGACCCAAATTTTTATTTTTGTTCCAGAAAACCGTTGAAATGTTCGAATAATGAATTAAAAGATGAAAACCTCATAACTTGGCATATTTGAATGTATTCTCACACTGAAATCAGTATCAGTTTAATACTATAACATGAAGCGTTGGTTTCTGGGGGAGAATACATTCAAATATGCAAAGTTAAGAGGTTTTTCATCTTTTAATTTATTATTCCAAACATTTCAACGGTTTTCTGGAAAAAAAATTTTTATTTCGATATTTGAAAAAAATTTGGGTCTCGAGATCAGTTTCCGGAAAAGCTCCATGGGAAATCCGATGCTAAATTCTTGAGAACAAAGACCAACTTTTTGCACTTTTTTAAAAAAAACTTCAAACTTCTTTTAAAATTCGAATTTTGAGTAGTGGGAGGGGATTAGTTTTTGGGGTAACTCTTTCGAACAAAACCGATTCGGGCAAAATCGGAGGGTCATCCGATCTGTCGGATACGGATCGGATAATCTATCCGACAAGATACCGGATCGGATCGAGTCATGATCATTCGGGTCACGGATCCGATCAGATAAAAAAAATTTGACCCGACTTAGCGTCGGATCTGATCGAATCAGACTCATTCTGGTCACGGATCGGATTGGATAAAAAAAATTTATCCGAACGAAAGTCGGATCGGATCGGATCAAGGGCGGATCTGACTCGATCGGACCCAGTCATGTTAAGTGTTCCACATATAATAGGATCAACCCCTTGGGTCATCGGATCTGCCGGATAAGGATCAGATCGTCGGATCGGATCGGATCGAGTCATTCAGGTCACGGATCGGCTCGGATAACAAAAATCTGACCACGAAAGTCGTGTCGGATCCGATACGTGCGGAACACTAGTGATACTATGACTTTGATTTCATCTCTCTGACACCGGTTCCATTGTGCGAACAGAAACCTTCGGTGCAATTATAAAGATCTGGAAATCTGAGTTACAGAGGGTGTCTCCTGATTTATTTGGCCACTTTGCAATGGTTCTCCTTTCTTAAGGCTCGGATCAGATAAGATAATTCGGACAAGATATCAGATCAGATCAGATACGGATAAGATATTTTATTATTTTTATCTGATCTGATATTTTCGGATCAGATATT
>JAQFYE010000587.1:0-32968 GCA_034694305.1 Protaphorura glebata
GTGGTCCTTCCGAAGTAGACATTTCGAACAGTATTCTGGGCAGTCGAAGGCCGGTTTTGTTAGACGGAAAACTGACAACTAGGATCCTCAATTATTGAGGAATTTGAAGTATGGCGTTAATTTAATTCTTCCACAAAATTTTGGAGTATTATTTGGTACAGTAAAGTGGTACACTTCACATGTTTAAATAGAACATTACTATAATGGACAGTAATAGAACATTACTATAATGGACAGTAATAGAACATTACTATAATGGACAGTAATAGAACATTTATAGAAAAGAATGATGAGAAAATTTCAAACAATATTAGCAATAATGTAAATTAGTTTAGTCTATACTGAACTGAACACTTGAAATGGCAGACCATAACTGTTTTCTAAAATACAGACAAATTAGGTCCCTTGTGCGAGAGTTTTCAGTGGTATGGTAGTGCTAGTGCGTGAGGCTAGTCAAGCAATTACCCTTTAATACAACAAAGGCAGTTATTTTGTGTATGCCCTCCACGCCTGCTTTCTCCCACTCAAATTGGACTCATCTTCAGCGAACTTCCTATAGATACTTCTATGGCAAAGTTCCTCAGTTCTATTTCCCTCCTTTTTTTATCTTTTCAGCTCGCATCTGTTTTATCTTGTATTGAATTAGTGTAGAATGGCAAGGAACATTTAGAACTGTTCACTAACTGGAGCAATTAACAGTTGAACGCAGTGCAGATGAGTTTCAGCTTGTATAGATTTATGAAATTCGCTCATTTAATTGGATGTGCTAACTCAGCTGACGTAATTTAGGTTTGAAATTTGGCGATCCAAAAATTATCACGTTATACAATTATCTGGTCTGAAATTTTTGAATTAAATAGAATTGGAATGCAAATAATATAGACCTGATCAAAATTTGAGTGAAAGTAAAAGTGCCTCAAGAAAACTAGGGAGATATTTCTCTGCATATAAGGTAATATGAGGATAAATACGTCTCCGTACCAAAGTAAGAATGCTCAGGATTATGAATTTTTGAAAACGGCATTAACAATCGCTACGGTTTGGATATCTTCACTGATTTCTGTAAACGAAAATATTGTGAGCTACTATGCCTGTAGAAGTAACTAAAATGTTGCAAAACTTGGTGGCGCATTGTCAATGTCGATGATCGTCTTAAGTGCACCAAAAATGTGAGACCGTGTATTAACGTATTTTATAGTTCGTGGGAATCAATTTTTGATAAGATGTGACAATTTAAAAAAGCAAGGTTTGTTTAGAGAACACATTCATAAATGTACGTTGAAGATTTCCCGATAAATTTATTTTATATTCGCAATTAAGAGTATAGAATATTAATATAGATCGTGTCCTCCACCGGTTTGTCCATTCAGTTTTTCCGAGAGATGTTTTGAAATTTTATCAGATGTCCACCTGGCGTGGACCACCTAAAAACACAGAATTAGTGAAAGCTGAATGATTCTAAAGTTAGAGTTACTGTAGAGTAACCGAAATTAAATTGAATCTGAACTTACGTCGATGGATACCGAAAATGAATTGCCGAAAGAAAAGACGATTGTTGCAAGAACCATTATGAATGCAAGTAAAACAAAGCCCACCTGAAAAGCACATTAACTTTTATAAGCAATTTGATTTTTGGATTAGCTTCAAAAATTTTGTTTTTGTAATTTCAACATTCTAACATTTATTTTAATTTATTTTTTTATATTTCTATTTTTCTTGGAAATCTTAACGTTACCGAAATTTTAATTCACTCACTTTAAACCAATTGACATTGTTCATCGGCGGTTGCCACTGCTGGTAAGCTAATTGACCTGGGGCTAGGGGTGAATTTGGTGGATTCTATTTCAACCTTCTACCGATATATTAATATATATTAAAATAGAAAGGATATATTAATATAGAAAGGAGCCAGATTTTATACTCTTAGCTTTGAACGTTGAATATTTGATTGAAATCTTATCAAAGGGAGATTCTTAAGACTTTGGTTTCTTCAAATCTCTAACTCATAGTATGAACATAATTTAGCAAACTCCATTGTTCAGTCCAGTGTGTAATTAAATTGTCACCTTTTATTTCACAATTATTTACATAAGTATCGTTTCAAAAACCATTTCAATTGTAACTAGGAAAAGGGAAAGAAAGTGAAAAATATGACGTTAAATTTGCATTTGTCACACGGTGGCTAACATTGTGTGTACATATGTGTACTAAAATTATATTTCAGCTGTGGAATTCAGGTGTCAGGTGTACTGCGCCTACTGTCTACGCTAGGAACAGCAATAAACAAATTCAGCAGATAGCGAAATAGCAAATTCAATTCAAATTGACCTTTCACACATGCATAAATAAATATCAGTAAACAGGGAGTTGAATCGACACAGCGTTTGGTACGCGTCTTTCTTTCTCATTTGAAGTTATGTTCCAGTCGATGCACAATTTTGAAACCTAAGTCTGGATCCGCTAAATTTGTTTCCGGAACTTAGCGCTATTTTTGAACTTGAATTACTCAATACTAAAAGCAATGAAATGTAAAGTGTACAAAATTAAAATTAAAAGTCAGACCTTAGAGGCGGTAACATTGTGGGTAGTGCACAGTTATTTCTGGGATTCATATACCTTCCTACGTATCGTCTATTTCCTTTCCCCGGAAATATTTTTGTTTTGAAAAGGGGTAGTAGACTAGACAGTAGACATTATTATCTGTATTTTGGTCACGTTAACCCCGGAAGCTGTCTGTCGCTCTTTTTCCTCTCACATATTACAGAACAGAGGTAATTTTTTGTCTTGAGAACTGTCCTTGTCGTTCTATTCCGGTGCGGAGCCGCGTGCGGGAGAGAAATGAGGAAAGAGAAAATCTGAAGATTTCGCTAAGCTCTTCACAGTTGGGTAGTTTGAGGCTGAGGTTGTCCTTATTGACTTGTAAGTGGGAAGATGAACGGAGTCACTGAAATGAAACCAAAGGAGCAATTTGTCCTTTTCAGTCAAATAGTGGTCCTGGGATATCCTTCGTTTGGTGTAATATATTTCAGTCCTTTTTGGTACTGCATGAATGACAATTATAATTAATGATACGGTGATCCGATTCTGTAGACTCTAATCAACTGTGACATTATTTCCTTAGGAAAAATTATATTGCCGTGCAACTCCGTTGATTTTATAAATTTCAATGGTAAAAAGAATAAATTTTATTCTAGATTAAAGGATCCATATTCTCTATTAGAAGAAAATAATACGGATGTACCCGAAAAGTAACAACAATTTAACAACTTTCGCAAACAATACATATAATCTGCAAAACTTAGAAATATAAATGTACAATATACAGGATGTGTCAAAATGCTTATTTAATTTTATTCCCTTTCTGAACGGACTTCCCGATTCGAATAAGGCATAGCATAAACTGAAGCTTGAATCACAAGGATTTTCATAAGTGTGATCCAGAAATATTCCTAAGCGATGGTCATCTTGTGACGGTTGATAGGATAGGCCAACTTCTTTAACATAGTGTAAAGTTCATATCGGTGAAAATTATGTTTCGACCTTTGTTAGAATCTCATTTCCAGGCTCGTTTCTCCAAATATGCCTCACCGAAAAATCACAAAGAAAGCTAGATTTTGTTTATTCTAATCTAACAAGGGTCGTGAAACGGAATTTTCATCCATAAGCCCAAGTTAATAACGTTACTGAACCGTTTCATCCATGTTTTAACACAACAGTTAATCCTAGCCCGCACAAGAATTAAAATAAAAATGACAGTTATTAGTGTTCAATGCTCAACTCGAGTTCATCCTTGGAGCAATTGCCAGGTTCAACAATTATTCCAAAAACCTGTCTCTTTCAGGGAAGTGTAGTGTGAAGTGGATCTAATGAAATTTGGCGACGAGGTTTTACCCATAAAAATGCTTTTCGCTTTTTTAGCATGTCATAAACTTGGTGCTCGACGATGGGAGCAAAGACTATCTCGGAAGAGATACTTCCAAAACTTTTCCAATCATTCACTTTTAAAAGTCCAACGTCACTTTTCTAGCGCCTTTTTCTCTATCGCCCCTTTGCCTATACCCTTCATCATCTTGGTTGCTGGATTCACGGCCCAAGTACCAGTATTTACTACCTAAGGAGTGTTAATACTATGGCTCGCCCTTAATCGGTTATATTTCAGAATTTGAAAATGAATACTTCGTTGGCGATCAACTAGCTTAGTAAGGCATCCAACTACTCCACAACATTCTTTGCAAAATTAAATTTTCGAGGAAATCACTTTGCTTACATTTACTGATTTACTAAAATATTCGAAAAAGGAATTTAGCGTTGTCATTTGTACACCGTTCTTCTGTTTCTGGAATGACATCCTTCTTAAATCGTACAAAAAGTTTAACAAAATAATCCAATGTGTAAAAATTACGATCAATTTTGTCGACTCAATCTCTACAGAAAATTACTCGGCAATGTTCTACCGTGTGTGATTTCAAGTGTCTATTCATGTGTGTATTTTGAAAGAAAGTTAGTGTCCCCATCAATTTATGAACGAAATTATTTTTATTAATGAGAATGTGCGACAATTTAAATGCCTCATTTTCGCGTTTTGAGTACATTTATTATTGCTAGTACCCGTATAAATAACATAGCCGTGGTAGAGGAGTCTAAGATAGGCATAAGATGAAAGGTACGTTACGCTACAGAAACATTAAAAATTATGAAAGTGCGGTCCAAACGACATTATAAAAAGTCTCAAGATAGAAGTTACGGAATAAGTGGTGGTAAAAGCATATGGTTAAAGAGCTGAGGGGAATGGCTTTCAACTGAAATAATTGTGAAACTGCACATGTCGGCATAACTCCTAGTTAGAGGCAAATGCAGCAGCGGGTACATGAGGATTCAGATGCGTAGGAGTGCTACTACACAACTTCCTGGAGAAAACTGGAGATTTGACAAGGGAGGGCTAGAGAGTGGCGCAATGTCCGCGACAGATTTCTAGGGTGTCCGGTCTGAATCGTCTCAAGACTGGTGCCCGCCATGATGACTAATTATCAGACCAAAAGTCAATTGATTCGCTCATTGTATCTTTTTAACATTTAGGTCAATCAACTTAAGGAATTATTCAAAAATATAGAAATCAACACTCAAACCGTTGGTCAAAGTATGATTTCCATCCAGGACGTACTCCTTGTAAGGAGACTAAAAAATTGTGCTATCTCTGCTGTGCAGTGAGATTGTTATGTGTAGCAGTGATGCTACAGTACGCACTCACGTACTTATTGTTTAGAGTGAGGAGCGAGTAATCCTTTTAACGGGTCCTATTTCCAATTAGTACTCCCGCTTTTTAATCTGACTTTCCCCAGCTTCTTTCTCTTTTTGGTCCGGACTTGTGATCCGTTCGCTCCGAGAAAGCGGCACGTTCAACTCCTTGATTCCTTACAAACGCACCCGTTCGTGGATAGTAATTGTATCTTTTGTCCTCTTCTCTCTCTAGAATTAAGAGACACACGCACATAGATAGAACAAGTTTCAGAACTCAGCATTTTTGCTCTTATCGCACGCAAAAAGTAGATTATTTCTTCTTCGGAGATTTCACTTAAAATCATTAAGGATTTGCATCTTGTGTGCCTTCAGATCTGCTTCTGTGTAATCTTCAGTAATTGCCTTTCAGAATCGCCGAATTACGACAAAGGAATTTAAGGACAAAAGATAGTAAAATTAATTTCGCGTCAAATAGATTCTTTAAAACTGAGGGAGATGGTTTTTTTATTTGTTTTGCCGACTACGGATTTCTTATTTCAAAAATGTTTAGCAAAAAATTGCAATTGAATACCACAGCTAATCAGGTGCAGATAAATTTTGCACCCAGCGTTGTTAAGGGCGTGAAGTCCTATATTTCCAATATGCGTGGATTTTTGACAAGCCATGACCTGAACTCATTGAGCAGCATAATTTTGGAAAACAAGTGTAAGAAGTGAACCAGATCAAAACTGAAATAATTTAATTGATACTTGTTATATCAAGGCCACTGAATATTTTATCAATTGGACAACATATAATTCATACTTAGATAGATTTCGACATTCTGACATATGATATTTAATTAGAAACAAACGCATTTCTAGGCAATTCTGTTTTTTTTTACGGTAAAAATTATTTTCACAAGATGGTTCATAAACTTTCTACTGCCACAAGATTTGACTGATGTTTCAATAGTTTGTAATTAACAATGGCATTTACAGAAAATACTGTATTTTCGAACCATAAACTACATATTCACCAGGTGGTAACTTCCTCTCCTTGAAACTAAAATTGAGAGTTGGTAGAAATAGAGCCACAGTCAAGCAGGCATATATTCTGTTCATTTAGCTGATACTAGTCCAAAATACCAATCCAAATTATGCTACGTAAGCCAAATTCACTGATGATTTTCTTTTATTAAACAAACTATTCGAGAAATATTTTATTGGGCAGGTAGCTCACAGATGCAGTGTTATTTCATCTGAGTGGGCATTCTTTTCGTGAGAAACACAATGCAACATTTTGTGAAAGAGAGAAAATGATGGTAGTGGATTACATTGTGAGTTGAAGACTAGAGTAAGATTGGCCTTAGAATTTAGCATAATAATCCGTGTAATAAAGAATGGGGAGTAATAAGGGAGAGAAAAGTAAAAAAGAAGTTCCTGGCGTTGCTTTCCCATGGCAATAGTGCCAGAAAGCCCCCCAATCCATACATCCATAAATTTCGATCCTAAGGGCAAAACTTTAGTAATACCACAGTTATTACATCTCCAATAGTTTTCCCAAGGTAGGAATTCCATTTTATGAACAATTTTCTAATGCAAAAAAGTGTAAAGATGTAATGTTATGAGTCAAAGTGGAACAAGGCGGGATAGTCAAATGTAACCGTATGGAAATTTTTTCTTCCGGACTAGAATGCTTCTTTTCCTTAGTTTATAATAATGTCAAATATTCTTCCCGGGCACCATCTCGGCCGTCGGACCCTCTTGTGCCTAAAGCGTTATTACATTCTTCGAAACAGAAAGGGAAGGGATTGTGGAAATTACGCATATGATGTCTTCTTCATATTCCTGACATTCTGTGGGTCGTGACCCAAGGTGTAGCTTCAAGTATAAAACATTTTAGACTTTGTTCTTTCATTAATTGGTATTCCCCGTCCATAAAATATGGATGGAAATGATAAGTCAATTTTCACAGAAAATGGGTATTTTTCACCGAAGGTTGAAAAGAGCTCCTGTGGAGAGAAAGCAACCACCCACATTGCCGTCTCGAAAATAAACACAAGAACGAGATACACGACGATTTATAATTGAAAATTTTCTAAAAACGTATTGAGTTGATTTAAACGGTCTGAATTGAATCCAAAGCCCCCTGTTACGTGTAAGCGTACGGATCGAATGTCTTTTTCACTCCAATATTCTTTGTACTACTAGGGGTACCTTCCCTATGTCAAGCTCGAAAGCTACCCACTCCCAAAAAAAGAAATGTGTGATGATGCCAATTAAATAGCCGTACTAACTATTGATTGTGAATAACAGATTTAACACCCTCACACACCAATTTGTCAAATTTTATTCCCTGATTTCTCGCACAGTTGAGATCCTTTCCATTTCCTCTTATAAGAATACCCTTAGTTGTAGGAATCAACTCTGGCAGAAAGTAACCTCTTTCAGACACCCACCCAACATTGCCACTCCTCGAAAATCAAACCCTCCACATATAGTCGAGTGATGTTGGAAATGTCTGTACCACCATCCGACGGTAGGCTGATTCATTGTACTATAGAGGATGTTAATCTTAGGAGTGTATGATTTTAAAAATTCACAACTTCTTCAAAATAAGTGGTAGGAGGACAAATAATATTATAACTGTCTTATTCGGTATTTTATAAGAATTTATGAAATTAAAAAGATAATTGGATTGAAGGGCTAGTGATTTTATCTGTAATACTAGAGCTGTAACATCTGATTCTGATTGCTACAGCCTGACCAAGTGCAGTTTTTAGTGAAAAGTGCACAAGTGAAAAAGTCTGGTAGTTTTTAATTTTTTCCCTCAAAACGTCAAATATGACCGTTCGAACGAGTTGTGAATTTTTGAAATCATATAAAAGACATCCTGTATAACAAAGTCATTCAGCAGAAATATAATAATAGAAAATATTACAAATGAATTATTAGTTTGGTTAGTACTCTCATTTCTATTCTTTAGTTCACTAGATTGAGATATGTAGATCATGTACAAAATATTGTAATCGTGCTAACACAGAACCTCACATTCAGAAGATTGTCTGAGTACTATATTCTGTAGACAAAACTTTTCGCTGAGATTAGCTTTCTGTACCTAAGAAGCAAAGTTCATCCGAGGTTGAATGATTAGTCTAGAGCAATCAGCGTAATTCGTTTAATCTGTGATTCCCGTAGGCAACAATTATGTTACCAAATAATTGATGATTCGGCCTTATTCTGTCCAATAACCTAAGAAGTCAAAACTACTTGCAATTGGTAGGGTAGGGTTCGCAATAAAATCGGTTGTTGCAAAAGTGGTTTCTCTGCCTAATTCAATTGAGACTCCCGTTCTGAGAAACTTGTCCGCTCACTTTTGATATTACTGACCGGGAGAAACCCGAAGTGAATGATGATAATTTAGAATGACATCATACTCCGATTCACCATCGCCCAATTATTTAATTAGGCTTTTTCATTATAATATACTCCTACCATATCTGGGGATACAGATCTAGAATGCTTTGACCGTGCAAATTTCCTTTTAATACTTTTAAATTGGAGAGAAATTCCGAAATCGTATTCAGTATGCCAGAAACTGTATATTATGAATTTACTACCCGAATAACCAAATTAAATGCCCTGACTTTGGATTTTCAATTGGTTTGAAACTAATGAATCTTCGTCCGAATGTTCAATGTCTAGATTTAACTATTCTTGAAATTCAACACATTAATCACAATACCTTCAAATATTATTCGATAAATAAATGAAATTATTTTAGCTCGACTCTTTACAACAGACGCAATAATAATGTATCGTATACAGACAGCGTAGCAGTATCTGCTACAAAATACAGCACGACGAAAGCTCAAAGCAAATTACACTCGTTTGTCTTAACCAGTAAAGTTAAGTTGACCGCACCGATAGCATAGGTGAGCATTGATTAAAACAAGATTTGAAAACTTTAGTTGACTCAATTCAGGTAACTAGTAAATTTCCGAGCTCAATTTCGGCTTGATGAGAATTTGGCTCGAAAAATAATCTACAGTCTTCGCAAGCCTCATTAGTTGACTGATGTCGATGAAGAAGACGTTAGACTTGAGTCTTTTAGTGATAAATTCAGGATGTCTCACTCATTCTTCTATTAATTAGCCACGGACTTCCCACTTTTAATCTTATTAACGTAACGGGAGAAGACGAAAGTTTTGGGTGTTAAGGAGATAGAAATTATGTTAAGAAGATTTCAACTTGACGATGCAACCGACTCCCATCTCTCTCTTTCAAGTGTTCCAAAAGTGTTCTGGATGAAAGGCTGTGTGCGATAAATTCTTGTTGAAGGGAAAGCTAATGAATTATTCATTTTCAAGGATTACACTCGGCACTTGGTCATTCAAGTATACATTCGCATGTTCCCGGCAGCGCAACCCCATAATCAGGCAACTTTTCTGATACTCAAATCATGTCAATCCATCGTAACATATAGTGGACCCCGTATTACTTTCCTAAAATAAAGGGAAGGAGTGGCTCGATTCAAATTCATAAGGCCATGTTGTGGCCTTAAACAGGTCTCATACAACTATTTTCACCTACTTCTAGGGGTGCATTTGCTAAGGCGAATGGAAAACGCCCAATCTTTACAGAGAAGGTAGTGGTTATAGTGGACAACGTATTAAGGCGAATGTTAGTGTTCTAATACTCAAATCGGTGTGGCAGGATATCGCCTATCGGAACTGGATATTCTGAGCAAGGGTTTACAAATTCTGAACCATAAACTGACTGCTAAACTGAAGAACAGCTGCAGTATCTACCATTTTCAGAATATCGATGGAGATGATATAATGGAAGAACGTGGAATTTTACAGTCTGGTAAGAGACCAAGTTCGTACAGATTTACGACCTTTTTCCTAATTTAGTCTGTTGCCTGTGACAAATGTACTAGTTGAAAAAGGAAGTAAGGAATGACTGGTAGTGTGTTAGTTCGATTTGGCATACACGTTGGAGAAAACTTGTTTGCAAAATAATATTGTCAGAATTGCATGTTCTTGTTCATTTTTGATTCCAATTCATTCCAACTTTCTGAGCTGCACGCATGGATGTGTCGAATATCAGTGTTTGTCTGTCTACGATATATCGGGTAGTATGCGCGTCCTTGAGAAACGCAGGAACAGCTAAAAATATTTTCCAACCAATCAAACAATGACGGACAGGAACGATTGATTCAATAATCATCCTAACTATTAAGTGTTTTAAGAGATGTTTCAGGGCAGTAGCATATGGCGAGTGTAATTTAAATGTATTTTTTAGAAATCAGATTTTAATAATTTTCATTAGGAGGGTTGAGTTTTGCTTCGTGTGCTGTGTAGACGTGGCAAAGGCAGATCTTGAAATAAATGGACTTTCCACATGCATGCACTGGATGTTTTTCACACTCAAAGAACTCATTCAAATTGAATCCTGAGAATATGCCATGGCCAATTTTGTTGAAAAATCCGTTCACAAAGCAAAAACAAACACCTGCGTGCTTGTCTGGTTTCTCCTCTACAAAAATCCTTCATTCAGTTATGGATCATAGTTCATTACCTATGTAGTAGTAGTGTATTGTGTTTGAGCCCCTCCGGAGAAGTATCCTTCTCTGATTTTTTCTAAACTATTCTGAGCACACAGAAAATTACTTTTGGCTTTGGTGGAGAAAGAAGCTTATGAGCTCACCTACCCGGAATGGAATATCTGGAAGAGTTTCTGGAGTGCTGGAGGAGAAACCAAGGGGCTCAACCTCATTCTATTTTCTCCGTCACTTCATCCGATCCCCGTCTTCTTACCCGAAAGAAAACCCACTACTCAAACATCTGTAAGCTTTCATTACGTGAGTGAAATACATTCACGAAACAATGCTTTCCAGGTGGATCACTACATAAGAATAAAAATACATTCCTAATACGTCTAGTCTACACTAAAAGGAAGTGCGAGCAATTCTGTTTGGCGAAGTTTCAAAAAAATTAGTCTAATCTCCTAATCTCTGTGTCTCGAATGTAAGACACTATTGAGTAAGGCAAGCAACGTAGGTGTAAATGCATTTTTGAGCAAATACCAGTGAATTATATCAGAAGATGACTTAAGGATATGGCACAAACCTTATGGAAAAGTGTACACCGTTGAAAACGTCGGGATTTTTATATATTGTAGACATTGCCATCCAGAACAACTTTTGTGAAGGTCCTACCCTAAAAGACTAACCGTTTGGCCTATAGAAGTACACAGTTAGCATGTGAGGTGAAAGCGAGTGACTTACATTTCGTTTTCACTCGCTTTCGCCCTACATGCCCACTGCGTATTTTGAGCGACACGGTTAGACTTTTGGGAGTAGGATCTTCACAAAAGTTGTCCAGGATTCAACTGTCTGCAATATATAAAAATATCAGCGATTTCCAACAGGTTTGTGCCCCCTTCTTTCCACCCAGAGGGTGATTTTGCTGATATTACATGTAATTGCAAGCCTTTCTCTTTGAGCAAATAAGCTTATGGATGAGATGACTGCATAAACCTTGTGGTGATTTTTGGAGTCGGGCGGAGTTGTAGAGATTAGTTTTTCGAACAACAATTTTTCTTCCTTAACACTGATCATTCCTAATTAGAGAAATCAGGGAAGACAAAGTAAGCCCATCCACAGAATCCAGAATTAGGTCACATTATACAGTGAGTAAGCCTTCAAAACCCAAAGTTTGTTCCGTCCCGTTCCAAGTGAAACGTAAAAGAGAACCACAAGGGACCATGGATCTCATTAACTCTAGTCTTACAAGTCATTTCAAACTTAATTAACAACTTGTTTGCAAATGTTCAACTTATTTTGGGTGCCGGGACATGCAGGAAACTTTGTGCATTTTAATTTATTTCCTCATTTGTCCAAACAGCACAAGGAGACCTGTCAGAGTCCATTTGTTCTCTTCTCTTATTCTACTCCACCACCTCGCAAACTTACCTATTCCACTTTGTAGCAATTCGGATTTAGTTACTCATCACCTGAGACAACAGTGCAATAATGGCTGAATTTGCATTTCGCAGGGTACCAATTATGTACTAAGATACTCCAATAACGTGGTATTCCTATTACGACTTGGTCAAGCATCGCTTATTATTAGTAAACTAGAGTGACTGGTTTCCACATGGTGTACGGGAGGATGTCTGTCCAATTAATATGAAAAGCTTCGTAATGAAGAAAAAATTTAAACCAGCCGTATTTATCCCAGGAATTGAATCAAAATTAGTGCGAGATAGCAATCCTATTACGGTATAATGGGATGAGTTCAATTAATTTATAATTATTGTCGTTGCTGTTTATTATAGCCGGCAGTCTTCACCCCTGGCATCGGCAAGGTGGTTCCAGGTTAAAAAAGTGGAATCTCTGTGGGGTGTTATATCGCGCAAGCTAGTTCGTTATAAAGCAATTTGTTTCGTCTAATTTAAATTTTTAACAGTCAGTTAGGTCTCATTTTTCTGCAACTTCTCAATTTGAAATAAAGGTCTCCCAATTCCGGAAGTTTAGTTCTCAGAATTATGTATTCGATAAGGCATTTTTTATTCGATATACGATTCTCCCCGCCGCTTAGTATTCCACATTAGCAGACAGCAATACATATCATACTTGCAGATAAAATTGTGTGTGTATATGTGTTTTTAAATTACCCCGACTTGTGCAGTTAAAGATCACTCTGGACATTTTTATTGGTCTCAACTTGAGAAAACTTCTGTTCTCAATTATGTACTCCCGCTCACACAGGTGAAATTCAGCAATAGCTTATTCGAATGACCTTCCAATGATTTTTAGTTTTGGCCTTACTGAATTTTTTAGATACACCAAAGATGACCTAATACATATTTGGAACCCTGTGCTACAATATTGTCTGGTTACAAATTGTACATGATGTTTTCTCATTTCACTACAAAACCATGAATTTAGTAGTCAGAGATTTTCTTCAGGTTTACAAGTAAATTGCAATGTTGGCCTAGCTGTTAGGACTCGGGCTCTAGAGTGAAATTCCACTCCAGACGAGACAACTGGGCGTAATTAATCGTGGGCTAAATTAACCTCAGCTTGACTTGGCTTGAAAGTAGGGCGAAGTGTGACGGTGACGGTAATCCATCTTGTTGGCGGCAATGATATTTACTCTGTCTAATTTGTCTATGGGTAAAGAGTGTGTTATATACCCGCATGTAAACAATGTTGTGTTTTGTATTCCTTGACTCAAACAGGGATTTTATTTGCATTTTGCCTTTCAGTCCACGAAGATTCTTACAAGAATTGAAGCCTAGTTCGCTAGCTTTTAAGTTATGCCGCGGGTCCAAAGACGAAATCGCAAAGTGTCACGCCGATAAAATTCTTCGTAATTATGGTTTCCAATTAAAGGGAGACTTGTAATATCAATGCCAGCAGTAACTACGTTAAATCCATCCCTTTCGACAGTCTCGATAGGGAAAGCATCGTTTGTTCCGAGAATTGTCAGTAGAAGCCACAATGGCAGAGAAAGCAAAAATAAGATCCAAACAGGGAATTCTATGTACGCGATGTGTTTATTCCGTTGTATTTTTATCCCCAGAGAATTCCCAATTGTTTGTAGAATTTGTTAGGAAGGGAGTTTTTTCCTAATTGTAATTCGTGTCTCGAAGTCGAACAACGGTTTTATGGGAAAACGAATGTAGGCATTGTATGCAATAGTTATTAGAAGAGAATGGGAAATATTTATCCAATAATATATAATGCCTTCTGTAGTACTAACTGCCCTCCCGGGTTAATCATACGATATCAAAATTCTGGCATTTTCGACAAAAATTAAAATAGAACTTATATTTCGGTATAAAATATCGTGAAAGAAAGTTGAAAAACTATACTTCGCACAGGTGTGATGTTTTAGTTAATTTTCAAAATTACAGGATTGATTACATTGGCTCAAGAAATAAAAGTAAACATTTAACTAAAATTGATACAATTATTTCATGACTTCACAATTTTAGGGTAAACGATTTCTTGAAACATTTTGCCATAAGAAAATCGTGGTCCGTTACGACAACCATGATTTTAGACTGAGATTGAAAGAGCATAACAGACCTTTGTGGGAAGAAGTAATTCCTGAAAAATCAATTGAAATGCCGTGGACAGATGAATGAGAGGAATTAGTGCGCGAGGTTCTGTGCAGGCACAGAACGCATTACAATTACAAGGGCATGTCATGGAACCATTTCTCCGATCCAGTCTATTTAGTACTCTCGATGGAGTTCCATAGTCTTTAACATTTATTGCCGTCAAACAGTCCATTTAATTTGGCTAAATTATTCATCTCCCCAAATCGAACATTTCGGTCTTACAAGGAACCCCCTTCGAATGGAAAATATAAATCGCATTTTTGTTTGTTTGTTTGTTTTTGGCGTCTTTGAGTCTTCTAAGCATTCCTCACAACAATTACGAAAATGAATTCAAGTTTTTAGGATTAGTGTTAGGTCTTCCGACTCACTCTAAAGATTGTTGATTTGCCATATTTTGTTCATCCTTCAATAAAAAGCTCATCCAGTAATGACGACTGCGACGAATAGCAAATTGAGAGTATTCTAAAAATCTATGTCGATGAACAGAATTTGCGTGGACTTCGATTTGAAGCTATGAATTTCACCGCTAGACCACATAACAATCAATCATGCACGAAACGTATTTATAAAATATTATTTTACTGAACCATATAGTATTGTAGTAATATTTAATTTGATTTAATTCGTATACACACATAATTAACATGTTCAATTTTACCGGTTCTGCCAAATATTTTCCAACCAAATTGAACTGAACGGTACATTATTTCAAAACTTTAACAGTACATCTTGAATATTGTAGTTAGCAATAAAGCTTTTGAATACGTCAAATATAAGAAAGTCAAGCTAAAATCTTCCCTCGAGAATTTGCAAAATTCTCCGTCTACATACAATAAAGGAGCATATTGACAAAGTGACGAACCGGACTCGTGGTTACCGATCATTTCTCTACAATTTCTAAGAATTTTATTAACCAGCGAACATAATTTGCGTGACATTCTGAATATTATTAAATTATTGAATTAACGTTATATCAAATCAGTTTTGCACTGTCGGATGATTTTCAAATCTGGTCACAACGTGTAATTACCCTGCAAAACGCTTCTTTTGTTGAAAGCTGATAGTTCCTATAATGAATTTCATAGCAATGAATTTGTCCCATCTCGTGTATTACTACATAAGACTAATGTGACTTGTAGGGGGAATGCGAATTTATGGCCGTTGTTCTTGTCAAGTAGTACTTTATCTGTATGGTTTGTAAGGCGGGCCATTTTGTGTCCGCCGATCGCTGTAAATGTGATGAATTCCCATAGGTACTATTTGCTGAACTACTACTACTCCTGGATACTTCTTCGTGACAGAAAGTTAGAATCAATGAATGCTAAAAAGTGAGGCTGGGAAGACTGTAATGTACTCAAGGGTTAAATTATTGGTCCACCTAGAAAGGTTCTTACCTGTCGTACTTGGGTTACAAATTAATCCCATATTTCACAGTCCAATTGTCTGGTCAACTTGACCGCCCAATCCTATGGGTCTGTGGTTAAAGAATTTCTCTTTGTTCCGTCTCCAAAAATCCCCTTTGTATTCGAACATCGGACAGGTTTGGGGACACTTTCGTTCTCTGGTCTGACTCACCATCAATTTGTCCAAGAGCTGGTTAAACACTCATTCTTGTATTGACAATGCAGGCAACTGCACTTCAATGCTATGAGCAATTTCCACCTGAATTATGTGACTGGATCGGAAAAAAATAAGGGTAAGGCCAAGAAACCGATCTTGGTCAAATTAAATATCCCCAACCCTCACTTCTGGCAGTCACGAAAAAAATTGAGACATGCCAGGTAAAATCCTCGATCTAGCACCTGATTGGTCAGACCAAATTATATTTGTAATTAATAATAGCAAAAAAAATTCAGATATCATGTCTGAAACGGCAAAATGTTCATCTGATTAGTATTTTTGGTAATTATGAATATTCAAAATCCTTTATGTGGCAATGAAATATACTTTACATTTCAAAAATTGAGACTATCGTAACTAAATGGACAAAATTTAAATTTTATTGACTGGTTAAACACACTAAACTTACCTGACCAAATCTGGTTTTCTACTTAACGCACAGCTAGAGGCATGAGTGGGAAGAATGAAAGTGAGTGCCAAGCCTGGAAGTATGAAGTAGAAAATTGAATAAAACTCTGGAAAATGGGTTAGAACCCAACGGAGTTACGCTATCATGCCAAACTCTCATCTATCTGTACAAAAAATTCAAGACAGGGTGATGTAGTTCCAAAATCAATCACTTTTTCTAACAATTTTCTTTCGAGCTGAGGCTGTCCGACAAATTTCTCCAAGTTCCAGGTTAGTTCAGATGTTGAAATTTTTTAATGAACACTCTCGTCTAACTTTTTCTTAACTTTTGAAACGTTTCAACTTAAAACTTTAGGTCATTGGCGTAGGAGAATTAAATATTATTTGAAATATTTGTATCGTACCTCCGGGAAAACAATCAAATATCTATGGATAAAAGGCGCAGCCATGCTTTACTACGCGCTTAAGACAAAACGTCAACTAGCGTGCGTATTATTTTTTAATCACGTTCAATCCTTAGAATATAGTGATTTCCAAACATAAAACATACACAATGAAGAACTATCTTTTGTGTAACTTTTTAATATTTTGTGGTGGGATGGTACAGCTGAAGAATAATGACAACCGTCATCTGCCTTACGTATTAGACGCTTGAGAAATATAGTCAAACCGATATTGTTATTTCAACACACTTCCAAGAAAAACCTGAGGAAACTTTTCCTGCTTGTATGGAAAGTACACAGAAAGAAAGATCTCTTTGGAACCGCAAGTGAACTTAACATTGCTTTTGTATGATTTTCTTTCATGGTTCATTATTCATGTACAAATCCGTAGTTCATGTTTCGTTCCTTTGACTGCATTCAAAAGTAAATCAGACTCAGCGTTTCCTGTTTCCGCACACACAAGCACACTTTCTCCCGGAGAAAAGCCTCAAACTTTCTCAATGAGTTCCAACTTACAATCTGATTACTTCATGTTGCATTATAGTAAGCTCAATGGATTCAGATGCGGATAGAGTGTCAATTCTGGGTAGTGGTAATTCCACATTACTACTAGAACATGTAAAAACAGCAGCAGACACTGTAATTTTTAGAACGATAGACTTGGACTACATTCCTGACCAGTCGTTGCGTACTGAAAATTACTGAGTAAAGTGTCATAAACATGGAACTATCACGTACATTATTTTTTCAAGGTTTGTTGAAATGCAAGTATTAAAACCCTTCCCACTGAAATTCACAAGGAAACGGCCGGAATATCGTTTACTTTGAAGTTACGCTTTACGAGTCTCGACGGTTGCCTCTTGGGAAGTTAAGGTTATGCACATTTGTTTGTCATGAAGTACTACATAAAATGCCAGGTCATATTCCAAACGTTACAAGGCAAGATACATGCATCGAACACATAACATGTGAACCTATTTTGTTCCAAATACATAATAAACTGTGACCTTTGGGACAATGTCGTGAACTGGGTTGGAGGATGGTGGATTCTTATGACCTTTTCAATGGAAGAACGAACGACATGGGGTGATTAAGAAAATAAAGGTTCACCACTTTGTTACTATATGTTGCAGTCTTTAACTAAATTCAGGCAAAGTGAATATGGCCTATAGATCCATTCCTTTTCCAGCTATAATGCTTTTTTTTCTTTAATTAATCGTGATTAATATTTGGGTTGTTCGTAAATGCATTCACACATCTGTCATTTGATTTTCTCACATTTTAGACGAAAGTACCATGAGCTCAATTTCAGTGATAAGGCACCACCAAGCTTCTCAATGTTACAGTAAAAAGTGATGAAATAGCATCAATGGCGTCCAGTCATTTGAATTGTGGCATCCTCGCGAACGAACTCTAAAATTCAAGCTAAAAAATGAACGTTTATTCCTTGATTTCTTAGAATCTCATTATTCCAAAATTTTTATTCGCAGTCACTCCGAAAAATGGTTACTTTATGCTTTCACATTTCTAACGAATAAACTTCTCCAGCCGAATCTTGCAGCTAAGTTTAAGCTAATTTGTGAGTTAGACTGCGCCACAATTTCATTTGCATAAATAACGCCATCCCAAGTTGTCCTAGAACTACTTAAATATTAAAACCAAAAGACACACATTGTCGGTTAGCCTCACGACCAGAAGTTGATTCGGGCTTGACTAAAATGTAGACCGTGAAAGTTTCTTTTCAAAGTCTGCTGGGGGACAAACGCATATGTGAGTGTGATGATAGAATGTGACGTTACATGTGCGTAGAGTGTTTCAAAAGTTTTCTTCAAGAGTAAACATTCCTATGGATGGATCACATTTTAGTTCATGGAAACTTTATAAAGTGCTTCAAATTCTTTCCTTCCTCCGAATTCTAGGCGAATAAAACAAACGTTGTCTGAAGTGGACACTTTGGCCCGTTTTTGCTGGAATTTTGATCGTTACACTTTAATACAAAAGAAATTGAACAATTCCGTCACACATCAGGATTTGTTTCTTATCCGCTCTTACATTACTCTTACATCTGTCTCGGGTGCCTTTTTAATGAAGAATACACTGGCTCCTTCCTTTGGACCTCGGGAAGGTATGTCAAATTGTAAGGAAAATCTTTAGTGAAGAGAAACCTTCGCTTCGGCTCGAGGTATAGAATCCTCACCAAATTGAAATGAACCACTACGCTACGAACTGATAAATTCTGCATTACAATTTGATTATATTGTGTCATTCCGGAGAACCTAATTTTTTGAGGAATTATATCAAACAGGATTGCTTCCGAACAGGATTGGAACAAAATGTATAAAGTGTATGAACCCAGAAAGAGTTGATTGAAATTATGTATTATGATGTTAAACATTTTGAAATTCTGTGGTTGGATTGTATTAAATTTTATGAGGAAACCAAATATGCAAGAATTAGGTGACTTCGACCAGCCTGATAGTTATATGGTTGGAAGTGTCTCGTCATTTTTTTGGACAGGTATTCAGTTCCTATTTTGATACATTGTTTATTCTAGAATCCGTCCAATAATACCTGAAAATTGGCCATTGCGGCATTAGCATTGAATATTTCCCAACTGTATCATCTAATAGTCACTTCCGTGAAACTTCAAAGTGAGGAAGTGTTGTCAATTTATTTTGGGAAATGGTTGGAAATAAAGCCGAGTCATTCTAGCGGGAGATTTGATTTTGAACCTGGTTTGTTATTATGGTGGACCAAGCAGTCTCTGGATAAACTCTCGTTTACGTGGATGTTGGCGGGCGCCCCACCACCGTGGTTAACTTGATTAGCATTCAGTCCGGAACACGTTAATTTGCACGTCGTCACTCTATAATTTGAGTAGAGACAACGGCTCATCAATCAACTCCCCCACTCACTCCTAGGTAAACAGTCTAATATTCACACAGAGGAGACTTAGACATAGACACAGTTAAGACAAATTCACTCTCTTCCTCCAAGTTATTATTCAAAACCTCTTCCTTTGTTTCCGTTTACCCTCAAAAATTAATTGCTACCCATTCCATTTTCATACACCACTTTCTCCCTTTTCCTCAAACATTATCAAATGTAAATGTAAATCGCCCAGAGCCCCACACTTCATTAAGTTTTCTCTCGAGAAATCCATTATCTACGACGACTGCGACTAACAACGACTCCTCCAGATAATTGCTTGACTGATTACTACGACTACATGTAGAAGGATTTTAATGAACCAGATTATTAAAGGTGTACTTTTTTCGTCAATGTTGTGGATTTTTTCCATTCAGGGGCGCTAGCATCAATTTAGGATTTCTTCTGCCGACTTCAATATTATTTCTGGGTGGCTAGACTCCCGAAAAAGGAGGGGGCACAGACCTTATGAGAAAACGTACGCCGTTGGAAATCGCTGGTTAGTCTTTAGTTAGTCAGTGTAGGATGAAAGCAAATGAAAGTCACTTGCTTTCACCTTACTGCTCATTGTGTATCTCTAATTTCTAGCGGCCAAACTGTTATACTTTTGGGGACATGCCTTCACAAAAGTTGTTCAGGATGCGACTGACAGCAGCATATGCAAATCCCAACGATTTCCAACGGCGTTAAATCTCCCATAAGGTTTGTGCCTAAGGAAAGGGGTGCTTCTAGAACCCCCCCCCCCCCCCGTGGTTGTGTCTGTCCTTCGTCTTGGATACGGTTAAACCTTCTTTAAACTTTTTAGAAATCAGATCCGCCATTAGCGGATGGTTACAGACGCATCCCTTCTGGTATACTGAACAAATGCAAACCCACTGCTAAATGATGTGCAACGTGTGCTCTTAAGGAATACATACGAAACTGCTTGCAATTGCATGATTTTTTCCACTTAAAATTCTACGAACCGGTGAAACAACGTAAATGATTGTAACCGTCAATTACGCCCGAAACTTTCGTCTGCAATTTAGACATGCCCATGCAAATACTTTCTACCCCAATTAATTTTCTACAACTTGTTTTTTGACCAAAAAATAATTATTTAGACAAGTTCTTCATATCTCCTTGCTTGTCTGTGTTAAGTCTGCAATGAGTAAATACATGCGTGTCCAAATATTTTTCTTACATCGCATCGCACATAAGATTCCCTGAATGTGGAATATGAAAAATAAATTGAAGTTCATGTATTCGACGGAGGAGAATTGTATATGAATGTTTGGGAGGTTCCGAGAGTCTTGGAAATGCAAAGTGGAGACACGGGTATTAAGCTACAACATGTTTCATTCCAATTCAATCCGTAAAAGTCTCATGGGATAATCATCACAAAATTTCACATGATGTGATGCGTTCCTTTGAAGTTGTTCTGTCTATAGAAAGTAGAAAGTTAGAGTTTCCCTGCGGGATTCCGCAATTCCGCCTTGTTCATTTTCAAGCTTTTTTCAACGACCATCTTCTTGCATTTCCTCTAGAGAAACTTTCCATTAATTTTCAAAATAAATGTCCACATGTTACTTCATCCACACTATGTTCGCGTACGCATCTTGGTCTTCCTGTGATGCCTTTCAAGGGTTTAACTCTAGGGTTTAGAAGATCATGTACAGGAAATGGACAGATATTCAATAATTTTATGTTCATGATGAAAGAGGTTAAACTTAAAATCTAAATTCATATCGAGCTACCACAAGCCGAAATTTTGCCGACTGGTGTCTCCTTACCAGTTTATAAGATAAAAAGTACATGCATTAATTGAATAGTCCAATATCCGCCTATTTTTCTTTAATTGGCTTGAGCCGTCCTTTCGGCATAGATGAGGTACTCCTAGGAGAATAAAAAACTGTAGCGCAGAAAATTACTCCATGTCTCAACCGATACCAAACTACCATCCATCACATCAACTCGCTTTCTTAAAATTGTACCAATGATTTTCGGACATTAAACCCAAATTTTGTTTGAAATTTCGGCTTGTAGTATTAGTTAAGAAATGGACCAGTGTTTTGCGAAAGAATTACACTTTTAAGATTCTTAAAAAATCTGACAAGCAATTTGTTCGTAATTGTGGGAATTCTATTTAGTCGTAGGTGGTAAAATTGTTCGCTAAACCTTGCACCATTTGACAAAATTACAAATTGTGATCAAGGTATCAAAAATGGATAGTTTCGGAGCATTTTCTCTGGCTACATTCATTCCTCCGTGTTTTGCCCACTGTGTACAAATTTTGATTTTTATGGAAACCAATAACTTCCTTTCAGGCTGAACATAATTCCTTGCTAATACGACCAAATAAACATCGCTCATCAAATCAACTCACTAGGCATTTGAAGCTGTGGGTAATAAGCATAAAGGTATTGCTTTCACCAAATTGCCACTAATAAAAAGATTTTAGACAAAAGATTGTACGTCACTTAATCCAGATATGGTTCTAGTAGATGGAACTAAAAACAGATGTATGTATGGGTTATAAACTGAGGACTGACATTTCATTTCTACGATCATCTTTTCATTCGTGAATAAATGAATCCCATTTGGTTTTTGCAATTTCGTCTTCTCTGGAAGTTCACATCTAAAGATTGACTAGTAATAAAAGTTGTAATCATTATCCATACACAAAATAATACAACTGTTACTGTACAATTTCATGCTAGCCATTAAATCTTCTGAAGAAATATTGTAGTTCCAGTTTGTCATTAAATTGAGTTCTTTTGTCAAACAAGGAAACTACTTTTCGTGTTGAGACTTTTTGACTAGTAAACCAGAGACTTTACCTCCAATTTTAACTGAAAGAGGACCGATTTATCGGTGCAGAAAATTTTGGTCACTTCCAGACATTCTTGAAACCTTCGAGTGACATCTCCACAGAACTACCGACGTATCTCAAATTCTGATAAAAATATAATATTCGTAACCGCAGCACCTGAATCGACTAATCCCAATCCTTGCTCTATTTTCGCAAGTGAAAACGGTTCCTTGTCAGCACGGTACCCGGAAAGATGTCAAATTGCCATTGCGAAACAGACTATCATATTTGATTGAGATCATTCTGTCTCAAAAGAGAATAATGAAGTAAAAGTATCTATGCCTAGCGATTAAATATTTATTGTGTTCACATGCAAGCATTCGTTCATCAAAACACTTCTGTCAGAATATTTTCAACCGTAGGCTGACATTTTGATCATTATAATGGAGACGTATTGAACTTTGACGGAATTACGAAACATATTCTTTGATGCCCTTTCTCTCTCATTAAAAAGTCACTCAGAATGGAGGTCATCAGTCAATAGCAATTCACATTCTGGAAGTTTACAGCCGAGTTTATATTACAAAGTCATTTGATCGTAAATGCATTTGTAAACTCGCTGGAAAATTTGTTTTTAACGTGCATTCATGAGTCCTTTCAGCTCAAAAATAAAATTGGATATGTTGAAGGAGAGCGTTCATTTCATGTACTTTACTCTAGGCTCTCATGTTTGAAACGACAGCGTCAATAACTTTAAAAACAAATTAATTCCAATCCTACAAATTATAAAGATGGGTATTTCGGACCAAAGTAATTAAATTAATCAAACCAATTCAATTAATTCGGACAATAGTAGTTGCACTTCCTATTTCTCAACCCAACTCGTATAGAGTAATTTTGATTACAAAGTATTCCACGTAATCTGAATAATTTCCGGAAGTTAGTGACTCGTTCGAAATTTTACAACTTGAGTCGAGAGAGCATTTCTCGTGGAAAATGTATGGCTATGGGTAATTTTGGTTTCATGAGCTTTGATTGGCGGAATTTCCTTTTCAGTGCCATGAAAGATACTGCACAAATGTCCTGAATTAGCCGTCAAGTGCAGGCCAATTCTGGACATCTAATTTGTCAATGATGTGGCTCTCAGTTGAACCAAGGTGGACAGACAAATAGATAGTAACGATGAGAATCAATAAATTTGCCAAAACTACCAAACCGTCGTTAGTGTACAGTTCTAGCTCCAGGGATTCCAAAGTTAAATTATAGGGTTGGAAAAGTTGAACTGGAGCAGCCAGCCGGCCCAATTGCCATCCGTACAAATTAATGCTATATTTCAGAGTCAAATTGCCTGGTCAGGTCAGAGTGACCGACTCGTATGACCATTTCACCCTCCAGCATAATGTATAGACACACACGTATAGGAACGGAATTTCGATTAAAGAATTTTTCTTTGTTGCCAATCCTTTTGTGAGACAGTTGGCGCCGGCACTTCACTCACCGAATCCTTAGACCGAACCTCGTTAACCTTTTGTTGGCTGGACACAATGAACCCATAGGTTACAAAGCAGCCAGGTCCGAAATGGAATTTTTGATGACTCTCATGTATTTCTTCAAAAAACCATTTACAGTCGTGAGCGGACTGAGTCTCGAGTTCTTGACATATCGGAAACAGGAAGCTCATAAGACTCATCCACCGAAACTGAAAATTATTCAGGAGATTTTCCAAAGGATATACTACGAAATTCTACCATTAAATTTGAAATTTAAAATTTCGTGCGTTGCTGAAAATAGATTTGTACATGTTGTAAAAAAATTGGGTGTAAAATGAATGCGTGCGTCGCAAATAAACTTCAAATCTCTAACATATAGAGAAAATGATAACACCAGAAATGTTGTGTATTGTATCGCATTTCGTGAAGCGCTTGAAAATTGGGTTGGAAGTCTATGAAATACTACCGTTACAAAATAGAAATTCTGTGAATTTGTAAGACGGACCCAACTTTTCATTCAGTAGACAGCCTCTAGACAGTTTGATTGGAAATCCATGTCAAGTCTGGACTCGACGGTCACTTATTGGGGGACAAGAGACAACACCTAACCTGTCCAAGTCTCCAAAATCTGAATTCCTTTCATTGCACTGTTCTTTGTAATGGAGACCTGGTAGGTGTTAGGAAACTCCATTAGGAAGCAACAAGGAGAAGTCAACAGAGTAAAAGAAAACTCATAGTAGGAAACAAAGTGGAAAAGTTTTGGGAGACTATAGTCAAGTCCAACAAGACGGTGACAAGAAGATCCGTCTGCTCATCAAAAATTTAGAAGACGACGGAAGCGGTTCCACCGATAAAATTATTTCTTCAATATAGTTGGAACTTTTCGAACGTACTTTGCTTTTTGGCCTAACTGTCCTAATTAATTTTACTTTCTCCCGATGTTAGGATCAACAGATGACAATATTTTCAACCAATTTCTGAAGAATTATTTCAAACAGTTAGTCCGTTGTAGCTTAAATACAGGAAAGTTTTGCCGTCCGCTGCAGTGAAGAATCGACCCATCAGGCAGACGAGGTGTATCCGGTGTCGGTTCCTTCAAAATATTTCTCTGTACTGCATTTACCTTCGTTAGGACTATAAAAAAAAGCTCGTCCGATGGTTAACGATCGTCTACCTCCCAATGCCAATTAATCAGTATACCGTGAATGACCTAATAGAGACCCGGAGCTCTATTCGTTCAGGTGGGTTCAGTCGTCAAAGAATTTCACCACTTTCTCCATTAGGTTACATGTAGAAAGCTGGAGAAGACCCGGGCTCTACTTGAGCACCGCGTTCTAAACGGCACCAGAGTATTATTAGGTCATTTACGGTATTTTGAAATCAATTGAACCGTTGTAATGAAGAAAAGCATGTCTGCACAGCAGTTCATTGCGTAGATAAGTTGTTCAACTCAATTACGTTATATTTTTTTGCCAGCACAAATTCTTCTGCCCAATAATTTAGGATCTGCTTCATGAGATGTACTTTGTAATGCAGGGTTCTGTTCCCAATGGAAATTGCAATATTTCTAAAGAATTTGGATGAAATATCTTTAAATATACACTTTTCAAGTAAAAAGCAATTCAAAGAATTTTAATTGTGAAATCGTACATTGTCATTTATAATTTTAACTTGCGGTGATGATTCCACTAACCCCTAGATTTTGGGTAATGCATATAAGCAGAAACTGACAAAACATTATTTGACACCAGAATGCGCAACTGTCTGTCTGTAAAATAATTTCAAATCGTGTGAACGGCAGGATCAAGCATAATATAGGCATAATATGAATGAGCAAAGAGATGAACCAAGTGAGCACACCATCCATGACTTCTCCTTTGTGTATAATAATAACAATATTAATTAATTGTTACTCCTACAACTCTGAACAGTTATACTTGCATTTTAATTGCCATATAAACTCCGATTAGCAGAATTCCGAACACATAAGGTTGACAGAGTGCTCATATTATACTCATATAGTATAATATGATCCAGGACTCTGTGTCGCCACTTATCGTTAGAGGTAAGCAAAGATAATTAAAACGTAAGTAATCCGTGAGGCTGAAATCCGGATGTATATCGATTTCATTATCAAAACATACTGAGAATTGAATACCCATGATTTCTTACTTGTGGAATTCGGAGAAGCCGTTAGGTTCAATGTGCCCAGCCTCACTTATGTCCGTTTTAAAGGTTCAACGCGAAGATACGAAAATACAGTGTATTTGTATTGTAGACGGGAAAAAATAACTGACTTCACTTAATTATATTGCTAAATCGTTCGGTGATTTCATTTGCAATTAATAAACAAAAATAATTTTCACATGGTGTATGTGGCAAGATTGTGACACTTTAGCTCTCTTTTAAATAAACGGCCTTGCCTTTTCGGTTTATTTGACCAAGTGTGTTACCAGAAGTACTCAAAAGCAGTACGCATGGTTAGGATTTACAATAAACGAAGCCCTGATACTAAATAAATTAGAAAATTTAGATTTGTACTGAAGTCCAAAGAAACTTTAGAATTATTGAAAGAAACCAAATGTAATACAGCTGTGGTAGTAGATTTACTTATTTACTTTGCAAAGTCAATGCCATTGTATTATTCTAAAAGAAGCCTCAATACTCAAAATAACTAAATAGTTAATGACAAGAACCCAATTCATGACTGAAATAAATTTCTCGAGACGCCTGTTCTTTAATAAAAAAAACGGGTTTCAATTTATTTCAACAATTTATTAGTGAAACAATATATTTGTTACAGCATTGCCCGTAGGAATAGCACAATCAATTCAATTAGGGTAGGACAGAAATGTAATCGGAAGGACCATAACAAAATTAAATATTCACTATCAAAATTGGACTAGAGCCACGAGAGTCTTTATGACTTGAGTTCAATGAACTAGAAAAATATAATTTCAAAAATTAATTTTGAACTCAGAGTTCTACATTTGGGTTGGCAGAGATTTGTTAAGCTGCTCGAATAAATACAGTTTTGGCCATAAGGTGCCAGAACAAAACTATGGTGGTATCATAGTGGCTTCTATTTAGACCACTCACGAAGTTTCGTCTGTTATTCTCGAATGAATGCAAAACCATTTCACCTATTTGTGGTAATGTTTGAGTTTCCAACGAAATTCTGCAACAATCCATGTTTCAAATGCACGGAAACACAACAAACTTGGAAGGAACAAGACAAAATATCCGAAACGAGTAAACGCTAAAACGAATGAACTTGTGAACACAACAGAAATCATGACGATATTGGGGATGAACCACGAAAGGATGAATGTTGACTTCCCCTTTTAAAGAAATTAACGATTGAGACAACATTTATTTTCACGAATAATTATGGTGGTATTTAAGCTGTCATTTAATTTAAATTCAAACCTTGTAAACTCCAACCAGTAGAAGGATGCTGAAGAGAAGACAGCACAAGAATGTGATTAACATTGCAACTAGAACTACAGTATCCACGGCTGAAGTTGGTTTGAACATAAGAGGCATTAGTTAAGGAATATAAAATCGATACCAAAAATTAGGGTAGTCTGTGATACAGTATTCAAATTATTCGCATCAAAATATCGATATTTCCAAATTTTTAATTTCCTGGAGCTATTTATTATTTTAGTGTATATTTTAAGCGATCAAAGTGCATACCGAATCCAACTCTCTGTCCCTTGTCATCCTTCCAGTGCTCTGGTTCGATAATGCCAACGATACATGCAGTTATCGAGCTTAGGGAAATACACTAAAAATAAAACTGATAAATGAAATTTTGAATAAATATAAAAATCTAGACTAATCAAGGCATACGTAACGACATACCACGTCCGTTGCACCGACAAGGAACGCACCACGCCCAAGAATATTAGAGGAATCTCTAGGAGACATAATGCGAAACTGGAAAAACTGGTTCAAAATCAATTAAAAGTTTAAACGAAAGTGTTTTCTAAATGGTTTAATTTTTATAGATTACATCGGATACAAATGTACTTAAGTTGAATTTATAATATTCTGTACCTGATGGACCCTTCTGGCTCACCACTGATCTCGTGGGTGCTCAAGCGAAAAGTAAAATGAATGAATGGATTGATTGGGCATATGTTTCAGTGGCAAGAAGTGTTACCTTCCTTGATTTTTAAATAGAATGACCTCGTCTGTTCAGTAATTTTTTAGGTGTGTTTCTGTTTATGGTAGCAGAATCTTTGTGGATTTTGTGAGCTATACTAGTTACTACTTTGCCAGGAATTTCTACAAGTGGAGTCCAGACATTCTATAAAATAAACACTTGAGAAGATTTGTATTCAACTTGTCAGAACTAGCAGAGTATTGAGGGAAACCAGGTTACGAATTATAGAATGCGTTCCTTTATTATAGCAAGGTCAACTCTGGTAGGAAATCTTTAGTAGGTCATTGAAAAGCACAAACGAACCAGCAAAGCCAGTAAGCCAGTTTGAGTTTTGCAAACTTCTAAATTACTGTCTCAGAAGAAAGCATCCGCCTGAAGGATAAAATTAAAATTATGAAATATTTCTAGTCATTTGCCAAATTCAAAAAATATATGCCTCCATAAGAGTTTTACTCTATTCGTTAAAGTCTTTCTGCAGTTTCCAAGTAATTATAGAATTTATCAAAATGTTGGTTCAATATCTCGTAAGCCAGGTAAAAATATCTTCCGGCTTGTTATCGTCGGTGAAAGGCGATAACTGTGGATATCATTTTCCCCCGTATTAGATGCAGTAAATAAATTAAGCAGACATTTTTCCTATTTGTGGGCAGTGGTAAGCTACCGTGGATTGTATTTCTAACCTAACCTGAGGAAGAAATCGGTGCTTAACATAAACGGCAGATCGAGCCCAAGAAAATACTGTGGCATACAAAGTAGTGTTTGACACAGAAGCATCCTGATCAGTAGGCAGGTAAAATATGACTGTTTGATGTTTTTGAAACAATCGACCGGCAACCCTTCGGCAATATTTATACCGAAATGTATTCGTAAGTGCATATGTATAACCTGTTAATGACAATTTAGAAATAATTCTATCAGAATTCAAAACTTTTATGCTTTGGCACTTTGACAGAAAACATATTGTAGTTGTTGTGTGATTTTTATATTGGAAAAGTGAAGTACTATTCGCCTTAAATTCGGGAGTACGACATAAGATCACTGATTCTGTTTGTTCAGAAAACCTCGAAAGTACGTCAGTGCATCCTTTCATGTGTCAAAACGCAAAAAGAACTAACTAATACTCACATGATTTTATGGAATCTGAGCCACATATTTTTGAAAATATTTTTGAAATAATAAAATACTTACACTATGCCTACAGAATTTAGAATTTTGTTGAAGGAAGCTTTAGGTTACGACACAGTCCCTTTTTTGAAATGGAATCCAAAGTGCTGTTCCGATCTGTTTACACGAAGGTTTCCTCCAGGGGAAAACATTAGAGAAGTCACGATGACGTTCCCTTTGAAGTTTGACTTCACAAGAGTCGTTTGTCGGTCTCCCTTGGGAAGATACCGTTACTAAAGTAGTAGGCCTTTCATGTCAACTCTGGTAGTTCTACCACCAGTACCGTATCTACGATGGGGTCATGGCCCCGTAAGCCATGATCATTTGCCTGTCAAAAATATTAATTTGGGGAAAGTCATTTAACAAAAACATTCTGGTTCTGGATCTGGGTTCCTTCTAGAATTTTTGAAATTATTTCATTTTTGTACATATTAACAATAGATATGTTAATTTTCTTTTTTACACTTTCGGAGTCAAAAAAGTATCATGGTTGCTCCACTGCAGCTTTTTCTTACTAAAAAGGGTACCGTCCTTGTGCCAAATGCAATGTAACACAGTCTCTATGAAAAGTACGCGATGTTTGAACTTAGAGGTAAATGTCAACGAATTATGTTATTTTGTTAGTAGTACCAATTGTCTATTCATCTATTCATTTCATTTATCTATTGTCTCGAAGGAATACATGATGTATTCCTTCACTTTTTCTAAGCCCGAACAAATTTAGTCCAGTCTATTTCGTTCAACCCACTACGTGCGGGTCCTAGAACCGCTACTTCTTACCACTGCATCCACTCTCAACTGTGTGCAAGAATATTTGACACTCTTATTTTCCATTTCCATCTATGGTCCTTGTCAAACTGAAAATTATTTTCACATAAATAGATAATAATCTGCTTCCATCCTCATCGCCGTTGTTTGCGAGCTGGAATAATCCTAAGAGAACAAACTTGACCTGTGAACTTACCTGAATGTAACATAATCCGTATCCTCTACTCCAATTTCATTTGCAAATTCATTTGAGAATACGACAATTGCTCTAATAAAATGTTAACAAAAACGTGTTTGTACAGGGTGGTTTATAAACTCATACACCATTCCAATTGAGCCTTGGATTTGTGAGAGTAAAATATACATTTGTATGTGTGTTAGTAATTACTAGCGCTGGATGTCTTATTTCTAAAAATAAGTTTCAGTGAACCTTGATATTACCAATTGATATTAATTCAGACTCCCGTTGAGTGGATAACAATCAAATGTATGGATTCAATGTATAGTAATTGAATATACGTGTTTCTAACAAATATTTCAAGTGCAGCAGTTTCTAATTATTCTTTCAAAATTAGTTTTACCGTCGAACAACAAAAACAGAATGATAATGCATCCAATTGCACATTTATCACCGACGCTAAGTGATTTCCCGTCTAGTTCACAAAACCTCAGAGTAACGAAACGCACTCCTTTCATAGTCGATACTCTTAGCACAAAACATTGAAAAAGCTAATGAATTGACTTTTAATTCAGCACCGGTTATTGATATCTTATTGCAGATTTCTATAATATTATAAAAACAGCTTAGCGGATAATTTTAAACAATATACCGGTAGGACTTCGAAAATGCCATTTGATTTGTTCATGAGTTCATTTGGACGTACAAAAATAACCGGCAAAGAACACCGCCTGACCATATGTAGACCTGATGAAAACTGTACGCCGTTGGAATTCGTTGAATTCTTTAAATATGTACGTGTTAGACCTTGTGATTCTGAACAACTTTTGTGAATATTGTATATAACAATTTTTTTCTGTTTACTTTGTTTAAGCTGATCTAGTTTGCAGTAATGAAAAACTTGTCACTCAGTTTTGTCTGATTTTTCTCCTGAAGATAGGAGCCATTGTTTCCCGAAAGCACGAGATTAAAGAACATTTTTCTCTAGCGATAAATCCATTCAAACCCAAAACAACGTTTGTGATGGTTCTACCCAAAAAGTCTAAATATTTCGCCGCTAGAAATACGCAGTTGGGCATGTGCTATGCCGTAGAGTGAAACCCAGAGTGAAAGTCACTGTTCGTTGTCGCGCAAGCAAAAGTTGTTCAGAATTACAAGGGTTACAGCATATAAAAAATCCATTTTCCATATGGTGTATGAGGTGTCATTTCTTAGACCGTCCCATCGTGAGGTGCGGTAGATAAAAATTATGTACACTGAGCAAAACTCAAAGTTTGCAGACTTTCAAAAAAGCGATTTTTCCAAAAATTAAAATATTTGAAAAAATGTTAACCTCCCAAAATGAATGATCATACATGTCAGTCCGAGAAAATCAAACTCTACAAAGGGAACCATTACGATTCTACGCAAGTTTAAAATCAGTTTTGGACCGCCCTGCCCTTTTGAAATCAGGGTGTGACTTGGGAGAGGCAGGAATCCTGGCTCCAAAATCCCAGTATAAAATTTTACGCAATTACTAAGTGAAATAAGGCGAAAACAACTCTTCACGAGAAACAAACTCACGCCCGTGTATATGATTCCAAATACTTTCGGCTGAACTGTATCTTTCGAAACACGACCATTACGCAATACAGAAGTCGGAAATCGCTAGAAACGTCACGAGTCCAGTCGATGAGAGAACTTAAGGTCATGTTTAGATTTTGTATGGAGTAGTCGGAAGACATTTTAGAAAACAGTTTTTATTCTCAAGCTTTCGAGAGAAATTAAGGTCATGCATATTCTCCACATTTATAATTTTATCATTTAATTGATGCTCTCAACATTCGTTTGAACCAATAGCCATAAAATTCAAATAACTGCTCTTGAGCGACCGACGGATAACCTCTGGATAGTCTGGCGCTTCTTAATGTGAAAAGAGTGACGACATGGTGGCCACCCTCCATTTCCAAACTCGGAAAGAAAATTTACGTTCCATAAAATACTAAAGGATTTTTGATTTTTCTAACGTACGAGAGGTATTCTTTAAGTGAGAGATAAGCATTTCAACAAAGTATGCATTAAGGAATTGAAAACTTCGAAAAGTACCTGGCTATGTTAACGTACCATATAATGCTCCCGAAAGTACCTCCGTCAGTTGAATAACGGTTTCATCGGTCAATAAATTCCAAACTTTTACTTTCCACGATTCCACACGCACTCATTTGAATTCACTCCAGACTCCATACTCAGAAGTGATAAAATACTCCATTTAAATGCATGTCAGTCTAGTATTGTCTTTTTCCTTATAAACTAATACGAAAATGGTAAGGTCGTTTTGCATTCCTTTGACTTGTGTACTGCTTCGAAAATAGTTAATGTTAGGGTTTCAATATATAAATTTTATTTTAATTTAAACCTCACATTAGTTGCGAAGTTGCGATCCACGCAGATCCTAGGTCATAATTTTACAAATTATTTACATGCTGTTCAATCTAATACTTGGGTTTCCGACCACATTTGCAATTCCGACTTGCAACGATAACCAGGTGCACCAATTTAGATTAAGTTTTCTGAGACTAGTGACATAATTAATTTTAAGGACACTCTGATAAACAAACTAGCAGGGAGATTTACGTGTAATTTTTTGGGTTCACCATTCCCATTCGATTGA
>JAQFYE010000588.1:0-32961 GCA_034694305.1 Protaphorura glebata
AATTTCTCAAATTTTAAAACGAAATATTCGTTTGTACGGTCAGTGTGAACTTAAGGTCCAGAGCGTGCACCCTTAATTAGAGCTTGGCTTGGGTCAAAGCGTTCCGTTCGATATGGCTCCGACAGTTAGAATGACTTATTTCCATTTAGCTCAATTTGATTTCGTTGTGGCAGTACGATGCAGGGAGTCAACTTAAAAATAATAATCATTATATAGATATAGATATAAATCATAAAAATAATGTTGAATTATTGACACTTTCCGCAGTACATCACGAAGGTGGGAATCCCAAAGAAAGTTGACTTCTGGCCGACCAGACTGCGAAATGGTGATCAAGAAATCAAGCTCGAGCTTCGCGAACGTGGCGAGTTTCGTTGGCTTAATTATCAGAATGCGATGGCCATCGTTAAGAAACAGTTTTGTCGAGCATTTTCTGATACGAATGCTTTTATACAATCTGTCGAAAATAATTAATACAAATTGATTTTAAAATAGAATTTTAAAAGTTGGAATCACGCCATTCCAATCGCATATGCTACATAATATTGTATTGTTAGCATAATTTATGTATGGAATACACAAGATTACCCAATGAAAACATTTCAATCGATTCTTGGTAATACACACAATTTAGTGGCTTGAAAAATGTACGATTTAGTCATATGGATGTCACGCATTTCTCGTAGAGATTAAGTTGCAGTGTACTTGGTCTATTGATGGTACCACTACCACTAGTAGTAGGAAAAATCCAGCAGTGGAGAGAAACTCGAAGCTACAGCGAATCAACGAGGTCAGTTTGATGGATATATCGTGGCCTTTGTACAATTAAACTACGACGAACTGGGTGACACAACAATGCAATGATCGTCGACCGAGACTGACGAGTTATCTTAGTAATTCAGTTCTTATTTTCTCCCAAGCCAATGTAACTGGGCGGCTCTAATAGTGGCGGTGGAACTTTATACTGTTGTGTCATACGTCGTAATGGTGTAATGGGTGAAAACTTTCATTTTAATACAATTCCTCCATTGAAAACCCATTAACTTTTCAAAAATATCACTTGTCTGGCCTATTGCCATACCATTCTCTTATACATTTACGTTCAAACGTTCGTCATTCCTGGTCAAAGAAACTACAAGAAGGTCAAATGTAGTTGCTTAACTTTTGGAATTTCAGTTCAATTTCAGTTGCAGTCGGAGTTAATTTTTTCGTTCTCTTATACTAAAAAAATAAAAACTGGACTGCTTAGTGTGTTCTTTTTTAGTCGTTTGTGGATCGTTCTGGAGTGGAGGATGATTATCTGATCGGTCGTCATGATTAGAAAAGATTATTCCGTTTTCCTGAGGAGTTTTCCGAAACTGCTATTTGTCCTGCCTTTGATAATTTGACAGTCCTGATTTTCATCCTCCTAGCATGTTAATTGACTCAAGATTGAAGGCTAGATGTAGAGGTCGTGGTTACGTATAGTACCTACAGACACAGATTCAGAAAATATTTATAAGCAAATGACTTATTCATCCATTCCTAGAAATGAAAAGCTCTTACGGCTACACAAATGTCGAATGTCAAAATAATGTTAGTTACTGCTACAGCAATTTCATTGAGTACAGTACTTGAAAAAAAACGTCAGCCAGTTTTTATGTACGTTGGACCCCAATTTGAAGTAAATTGACCAGGTTGTTCGGACTAGAATTTAATGTGCTATGTTTTCTTGGTATGATACCTATGATATAACGAATTTCAAGATATCGAAGGACTTCATTGAGTAATTGCATGACCTCTGCAGACAAGTTTTACATGCGTCGGTGTGTTTAAGATTTCACTCAAAATGGGCGTCAAAAAATGCGTGTAAGTGTAGAGGCCTCGATCTTAAGTGATTTCTTCTTGACATGAATACCTACATGTGTTCCGAAGTATCCATGGCTTGAACGATTGCACTTGGAGAGCGTAAATTCTAAAGTTTCTCAGTGATTTTAGATCGTAAAATTCATGAAATCGTCAATCAAGAATCTGTTAAAAAGGACTAAGGTCTCAAAACAACAACAACAATTACAATGAATTACATTCCGTGATTCATTTTCTCCTATTCTCCCTGGACTGAGTATTGCTCATATAATAGGTTTGTGGTCAGAGCCACGTTCGTGCGCTTCTCGGATTGTGGAAAGCGTTGAGAGTTGACATCTCGGTAGGGAGAGGCTGAACACGGATTAGACGATACCGTAAATCCCCGATTAGAAACCGGTCCCGAATAGTAACCCGGTCTCGAATATTTACCGGGTCTTTCTCCACCTTTCTCCATGTACTCTTATGGAGAAAGTGGTGAAAGTCTGTGACCTCCGACCTTGTCTGAACAAATACTAACCCGGGTTACTCTTCGGGGATTTACGGTATCCTCGAGTCAGGAATTTAAAAAAAGAATTGGGTAATGGTCTGAAGAATATAATATTTGTTTCTTCATTTCTTTGAGGATGGGCCGATAATTTGCCGGCCGTAAGCTGACACAATTGCTAGTATAACTTAATTAGTTAATTTTCCGATGATAAATAAGACCTGGGCTAATTATCTATCTCGAGTTGTGAGATTACAAAATTCATCACAGTTTCTGACACGAATAAAATTATAGCTAATCGCCTGTTTCTACGAAGGAGAAAGCCCACAATCCTACTCTGCAGCTTCACAATTCCCCTCATTTCTCGCCAAGGAAGAAACCATCTTGAGGCATATTTCCTCTGATCTTGGCAAAGCGGGAAAATGATTCTTTCGGATTTGATTTGATTCGCTACTTCCTTCCCGGTCTCTCGTCTGATTAGTTGGTCGTCTCACGTGGCTAAGTGCGAATGACATCATTTTAATTTTGAATCTCGATGTCATGCTCAATTCTTTTTTCAAAGCCTGAGTCCGGTTTTGGGAGTGTGCGAGTCACAATTTATAAGTCAGTCATCGTCATCGTCCGTCGTTCACGTCCATCATCAATAATTATCAGTTTTTGAAAAGAAAATTCCTGTATAACTAGATTTAGCTCTGTTACGGAGAACTGGTGAATTAGCGTATCCAGTAAACTGCTGACTCTCTGTCTGTCTCTGTCTTTTCTCCATTCTCTGTCGTCTGTCTGTGGAGGACTCATCTTTCTTTCTTCACTTTTTTCTACATCATCCAACCAATGGTAAGGAAAAGCATGCTCACTTCAAATTTGACTCAATTTTAGTTTCTAAATCTATGTGATCAGTTGAAATTTTCTTCAAGCCCACCAAAGGATGAACAAAATTCATTAGATGTGATGTGGATGATGTGGGGCGGGTGTTGTACGTTCAAACCGCCACCAAATATTTTGATGTATTCAAAATTCAAAATGTTGTAATCTCGTAATTTACGTTTGTTTACAGGAATGGAAAATCTTTTTAAAACTTCCTTCCAGCTCTTTCTATATTTTCTGTACTCACGAACATAAATTCAAAATCCGCGATGTCTCGATTCGTCAGTTTTGCATCGTATTTAGCTTCCCTTCCTGTTAATTCTCTTTCTCCTCCCTGTTTCCCCGCCATCCCTTGTTCCTCTCATGAAAGCGAGTTAAAAGCGTCATTGAAATTTTATCGCTTGCCATAGGGGTGGGTCGAATAATACCAACAAATCATACTTCTCGTAATTTTAATTTGAATTAGAAAAAGTTGACCATTTGAATTAATGGATGAACCTGTTATTAAAAAAAATATCAGTACAAGAAATATGAAAGCTTCGAATTATCTATCAGCCAAAAGTACCTCTTCTTATACCGAATTTTGTTTAGACCACATAGTCGAGACGATTTATTTAAACTAAACACCAATAGAGGCGTTTTTAGACGAATCTCCTCCTTCAGTTTAGAAAGAATTGTTCATTATGATCGTAACATGCATGTTTTGTTGTTGAAATGCATTGTAATACACCTAAGCAATCCTATGTAATAACATAGGTACTACGTGGTGTCTACAAATATGTATGATCTTCCCTGCAACAACCAAGCGGAATAGCTCGTTGGAAAGATCAGCAGATCAGTCAGAGAAGAGAGAAAGGATGAGAGAATCTCACTTCCTTGAAATTCCTTCGCAATATGAAATTTTGAGGAAAAACCAACTTACTCAGAAGTTGTCGATTCATGGTTTAAAATTTGCATAGTAGCTATGCAATGGTCAAGTTGCTTTTCCGAATTTTTCACTGCTTTTCAAGCCGAGGATCATAAAAAACTTCTAAAGAACGTTACAATTTTTTTTTATATCTTCGCCCGCGCTGTGCGTTTGAACGCGCTTTTAGACTGAGCTGGAATGTGGTGCCTAATATCCCATTTGAACTGATCTTCCCAACGAGCTATCCCACTTGGTTGTAGCTATTGTGGTTCTTATGTCTTATAATCTAGGGTAGTTTTTGTTAACTATTTAATCCTTCACTGGCTCATTTTAAATGGAAGACCATTGAGAATGCTGTCTAGACGTCTGTTAACAATGCTCAACTCTCATCCTCATTTTCTTAAATTTTATCTTTAATTGTCTTCTGTGATGATTATTTTGGTTTCTGTTTGTTCCATGGAAGGCCAGATTACAAGAAAATTTGGAAATGTAATATAACTAATTTTATATTCTTATTTTTTATTACAGTTCATTATCAATTAGTACATAGTAGTCATTATTGTCTACTGCATAAACAATGTTTGTCCATCCTGTACCAAATCAAGCAAATATGAGTAATTCAAGGAAATCGGAAGGTAAGTCGTTAAATAATTTTTTATGAAATAAAAAAATTATTTATTTCAAATGTGAGTAGATTATATTTACCACATTGGATTGAAAAGGAAGGATGAAAAAGAGATACTGGGGTTAATAAAAAATATTTGGGTAGAATCAGAATCAGAGTCGATATTCTTATCTTGCTTACATTGTGACTCCTTCCATATGAAACCGAAATAATTATGCAAACTCGTTTTTTGAAAAAGTAGATATGTTGAATGTAACTTAATTTATTATTTTTGTGTAGGAGCGCATGAAGTTGTATTGCGACGGGATTACGACGTTTGGTCCGAAGTTCTCGGTCTGCAAAATTCGAATTCGGATGTGGAGATTGTTTGTCAAAACGGAAGTGTTCCGGCTCATGCATTCATTCTAAAGCTTGTGTCGCCATTTATGGATGAACTTTTGACTGATCTGGTTAGTTGACTAGATATTCGTATTTGCATTTTTGAATACTTGGTATGTTTCTGCCCTGATGGCTCTTCTGGACATCGACCTAAGCTTGGTTGCATTCTTGCATTTCAAAGCAATTTCGGTTCATAAATTAAGAAGCGAGCAATCAGTTTTGTTATGCTGTTTGACGTCTTAATACTTTATATATGAATATAATTTCTAGTTACATAAAACGTAATATTATGAGTAATGGGTAAAAACTTTCATTTTAATACAAACAAATCCTCCATTGAAAAACATCAACTATTTCAAATATAATATTGCTATTTAATTTTCACGTTATAATGACTAATGACTCAACTGATTGATTAACAGGGAGAGAAATACATCGACGTTCGTACAATCTTAATGCCAGATTGTACTGTGACATCCGTACAGCAGGTCATTGAATTGGTCTATTTAGGCTCAACAAATGCAGCTACTGAAGAGGAGGGAAACATCTTAAAAAAAATTATGGGAGATCTTTTCCAAATCCAAACTGATGGAGTGGATATTTCATTATTATACGGGTGCGAGAGTGAGAGCTTCGAACCAGATTCTTCCACATCGTCAGAGGAGGAAGAAACGACTCAGACGACAGATTTCGATTTTGATATGGTCGACGAAATTCCGAATAACAATATGACATCGCCTGGAACTGATCTTCCGACTCCGTCTTCAAGTTTGACATTGGAAACAATACCCTTAAAGCATTCAGTGACTGAAGCAAATGGTTCAGCCTCACCCGACACAACAGGATTGCAATTGAGTGATTTATCTGCTAGCTCTAACATCGAGTCACCGAGTCCTCGTTCGAGGAAGAAATTGAAGAAGCTGCAAACCTCGCCGGGTGACACAAAACTGCGACTAGAGCATGACGGAATTCATTGTGGTAATACCGTACTTCTTCAATTAGAAGCCGAGGCTGCGGCTGTATAGACAAAATTTTAAATTTCGACACGGTTCTGGTCGAGAGCGGCCTCTATTCACGAAATTAAAAATTTTCACCGACCTGGCCTGGGTCATTGCCTCATTGATATTATTAGTGTGGGGGGAAATTTCTTTTTTGATTTCCAAATATTGTCTCTGCCTTTCACTTTTATTTTTATTCACCCCGATTGGAGACTAGCTTCTATTGGAGGATTATCTCTATCAAAGGAAATTCCAATAATAGTAATGTTTCGTTGATAGTTTATAGGTGTCCACTTTTAATTTTGTGTTTTTGCTCTTTAGATTCGCAAACTAGGCAAGTAGACACCAACTCTATTGTCCGGAAGAAATATAACTGTCTGCAATGCGACGCCACTTTCTCAAGTTTATCCAAACAGCAAAGTCACTTGGCTTCTCACGACCCATCGTTAAAGAAATACAAGTGCGAACATAATGGATGTGAAGCAAGGTTTCTGTGGCCGAGTGATTTGACTAGACACATGAATTGCCACAAACCGAGGAGGAATGCCGTATACAAATGCCAGACATGCCCCGCAGTCTACAAGGGAGAGGTCTACTTAAGAAAACATCAACAAAAATGCACTGGGAAGGATAATTTTCAATCGGGAATAGTTCAGGCCGAAGATGTGGATATGGTCAATGAAAATCTAGCATCAACTGGAACTGTCGAGACTTCGACTCGGAGGTTGGCACGGGCTACACCGTTATATCATCCAAAATCTGAGCCTCAAGGGTCTTCACAAACAAGCTCATTGGAATTGGGCGGTGCGCCGTTCAGTATTGAATCACCGAGACGGAGTTCCCGTCCCCGTCCAAAGAAGAAATCGGAGTCGGAAGTCTTACTATCTTCTTCAAATATCTGGATTTACAAACAAGAACAAGAACATTACCATACAAATGAACGGGTTTTGCGTTCAAGTACAAGAACAAACAGACGGGTAAAATATGAGGAACAGCTAAGTGACGATGACGAAGAGGATAAACGAACTCCAAGCCAGGAACCCCTTGGACGGAAAAAGAATAAAATGCCGAAAGTAGTATCACCGACTCGTGGCTCAGGTCGACGTGGACACCGTCCAACTTCTAGTATGTCGATATCTGATGCGGAATCTATTTCTGCTAAGAAAGTAGCGGCGTCTGATTCAGGGTTTCGTCCAAATAAGGACTCTATTGCGGGGACGAGTAAAATCATCCCACGGAAGCTCGTTGAATCGCAGAAGGAATCTATTGCTGGGACGAGTAAAATCATCCCACAGAAGCTCGTTGGATCGCAGAAGGACTTGATGATGATGACAGAAGAACCCTTTTTGGTACGAACGGAGTCCAACTCAAAAGGAAGTACAAAATTCGAACCTTTAATTCCGCAGGAACTATCCATAATTAATATGTCATCCTACCGTAAAAACCGAAAAAAACTTAAAAAGTTGAATGCCAAATCAGCAAAGGTAAATAGGCAACCCGTAGAAACCATAACCAGACTTGGCTCACCACCAGAGAATGTCGTCGAACCTGGGCCATCTGCGCGGTTCGATCTATCATCGGCGATGCCGTCGTCGCCACTTAGCATGAAAGTGGCGTTAGCTACGATTCCACCGCCCGAGGTCATTCCATTTGTCGAAAATAACGTGGACGTCAAGTATGATCCTTCCGTTGAGCTTATGGTTAACACATTTCATTCTGAAATTTCATTGGAGACATTCGCAGAGAAGGCAAAAGAGTGTGGAAAATGCAAAGCCAAATATAACGATGCATTTCAATCCGAGCAATGTATTGACTCCCACAATTTATCCCGGTGTCACTTTTGCCTGGAATTGTTCGATAATATGGCTACATATCTTCAACACTATACCGATACACATGGGTCAAGATGCTGGATTTGTGGGAACATTGTTCAGTTTCAAAATGCCGAAGACCATGTCTTCTGGGAACATTTGAATAATGTTTAAGAAGATGGAGAGCAAAACGGTTTAGAAAACTACAAATGGGAGCTAAAGGATTATAGTACCGGTTAAAATATTAGAAAATAAAATAAAGAAATGTTAAATGTTAAACGTCGAGCAAGTATTTGTCTTGGGCTTACCTGTCAACCACTGCCAACCTCGGTGAATTCTTATTCGGTGTTTGAATTGGAAAAGTAGACTAGAATATTATAATCGTGAAAATGTACTAACCGTTTGAAAAAAAATACAGAAACTATCAAAGAATGTATGTGTTGATTTTATTGTCATTTTCGTTAAGTCTGAATATGTTCGTCCTGAACACCACGAAAGCATAATTATTTATTAGCCAGTTCTCGTTTTTAATGTTTTTATTCGTTCAATGTAAAACAGACTTCACAGCGTGTAGCTGGGTGTGGGTGGTGTCTTGGTAATTCGTTAATTTAGAGGTGATGTATTTGGTTGGATCATTTTAGATGTAAAGGTGTTTAGGTTGGTTTTGGTTTGTGAGCAGCTGTGACTTTTGCCCAAAAAATCAGTGTTTGTGAATTGAATGAACTATCAGTTCATTCGTACTCAACGTAAGTGATATTTATAATCATTAGCCACATAATGCAAGTCAATTTGAGAATTAGTCCCCGCATGTTAGGATTTGCTGGCGTCGGTATGAAGGAACGACAGTAGGTAGGAACTAGAAGTTATACACCGTCTTTGCTCTAATAGAACCCGGGTCCCCGGTATTTTTTATAAAGCAACTGACCTGCCCGGAGACATTTTTTAATAGAACCCCGGAGTTTTAGTAGAGCAAATACGGTAATTGTAAAGCCATGTTAAACGCACATAATATTTACTCTGATAGAATCCGGTCTCCATTACAACCCCAGTAGTTTTCATTACCTTCTCCATGCACGCTTATGGAGATAGTAGAGAAAGTGACGGTCCTGGACACGGATATTTGAAATAAACCCCGGGGTTACAAAAGAGGATATACGGCATCAAACGAGAATCAGGAGACTTTTTTTTAGTTTTTGGCTCTTAGAGTATGAAAAATTCAACATATTGGCTCAGCTGAATCATATTGGCTCTCCCGTCGAAATTACCGTTACGTGACTTACGTGTGGTTTTCGTGAACAAATTCTGTGATATCTGTGATATTTTGGGTGTGACAACTGTCGAACGTGCGCTCAAAACAGTATAAGTAAGACATTATCTTGTTTTGTTTCGTTCTGACCACGAAAGAGTAATATCGGAGACACATTTTAAAGATGCCATGTTTCAGAATTTGAGTAATTATTATTTTAACAAATCAATGTTTCGTGGATGGTAGAAACGTTTGATGAACATTGAATAAAATTTCAGAAGACTCCATTAGAAAAGATGTCGACAAAAATGTCCTTGGGTAGAAAAGTCTCGATATAGTCCGATCGTTAAGAGCAAGGCCGAACATAATACACTTCCGTCTTACATAATTTTGGTGGACACCTTCCAATATGTTTCGCTAACTATGTCGTGCTAACTGGCCGTGCAGTTCATGTCGGATGGACTTTACAGGAAACATTAGAAAAACTATCATATTCGGAAGATTGAAGTATTTCATAGGCATTGCTCAGGAAGAGGAAATGGAAAACATAATAAAATATGATGGATTAAAACGTTCATGCTAATTTGGATTTTGAAGCGTGTGTGTGATGCTTTCACAGAATTAAATCATTTCAATTGCCACGGAAAAGTACCTGTCTACGGGAGCGTTCATTACCGATAATGCTATCTGTCTTTTCAAAAGAAAATGATTATACTCAAATTTTAGGACGAAATATATTTGTTTCTACGGCTATACGGTATAGTCATAACTTAAATTTTCAACGCTAATCTATGAAGGACCTCTTGGTTTTCCCCGGTATTGACTAATTTGACATTGACGAGTATCTCTTGTTCAAATGTTTCCGAGGTCATCATTGGAAATTGGAATGGAGTGATTGTATTCTTTCTCTATCATGCTCGATTTCTGTCCTTCTGACGCACGATATCGCGGACTAAATATTCTTTTAATTATGTTTTGAAGTAATTAAGCCTATAATTTATTACAATACAAGACAAGACAGGCTCAAATATGCTTCAGCCTTGCGTGCGCGTGATCGTGATCAAAGCAAAAGAAGGCCAAGAGCGAAGAGAAAAGTAATTAGTAATTCCGATATAAACAGATAAAAACGCCTGTAATAGATGTCAGTAATTATGTCATTATTTGGCTCATTATTCCATAAAGTCTACGTTTAATTCTGTTCCTTCATCATTTGGAATCGAACAAACAACCTTTAGAAACATGAAGGCTTCGGAGCAAACCTTTCTTCCGATATTACTGTCGTTAATTTTAATTGTAATTAAAGACGGTGAGTCTAATTAAATTCATTCCATTGTACAAACATAACCAGTGTTTAACAGCTACCCATGCCGCCTACCACTTGTGTGTATCAAGGACGCGATTTCTTGGACACTTACGGTTTCAAAAATTGTTGTCGATACTTAAAACGGCTTTTCTCGCAGTACACAGTGGTAACTTCCCTAGGCCAAATATGAATACCTGGTTGTACAGTATTTTTTAACTGTATTTCTTTTTGTATTCAAAAGTGAAATCGTTGGGAGATACGTGTGGACTTCCGGACAAAGATGGCGTCACGAAGATAGTCATCACCGCATCATCCCCGATCGGTGTGATAAACCTGTACACAGTTCAATTCGATACTGTTCGAAAACTTCCAGTCACCTCCACCGCGCTCCATAATGCGCTTAATCAACAAAAGACGGCGAAGCGCCTCAATACGTTCCGAATGTATGAGGACTGCGAGCCCGTACGTGAACACGAAATGAACTGCGCGCGAAGCTTCAAGTTCACACCTGAGCAAAGCGCAAAATCCGGTCACTCTTCATTTGACCGAGGTCATCTGGTACCTGCCAATCCAAATAAATTCTCCATAGAAGCCCAAAACAATACCTTCTATTGTGTAAACATGGCGCCGCAAGACCCTTACGTGAACCAAGGACCTTGGGTCACTGTTGAGACGCTTGCGCTTAACAAATTCAAAACGTTCCCAGGGTTCGTTATGACCGGACTTTGCGATGCTGATAGCTCGGATGGGCCAACAAAAGAAGGTATACGTATAACTAGAACAAAGGTCGGTGACATTCTGCTACATGTTTAGTTTTTGTCTCGGAAGTGTCTTCTTGTCTGTCAAATCGACGAAAATCTTTAGAAAAGTTCCGATATAAAAAGAGCTGGTGGTGAATTAATGTTTTTCTCGACATTTCGTCGGAACATCTCCCAAACTTCGAATTTGGATAAGGCGGACTGAATTATAAAGTAATATCTATATTTAATTCTTTTAAGGTTACGCGACTCCAGCATGTTACTGGAAACTAATTTGCTACAAGGATCAGAAGAATGAAGAGATTACCCAGGTCGTTGGATTCATTGCAAACAACACTATAGTCAACAACCGTGATACAGCTGCACACAAATTGAGATCGAAGGATGTCACGACCCCAAGAAGCCAAAGTGATATTGAGAAAGTAACTCGTCCAAAATACATCGAAAATGCTTGGATGGATGCAGCCAAAGATTTGCTGGTTGGACGGATCGAAGAGGGTGCACCTGATCCTTTGGCCTGTATCGCGGCCAAAACATTGACCTTGGAAGCCAGGCTTGAATTTAATCAACGACGTCGCACGGCTGGCTAGAGGGAAACGATTGAAAGATCTGAGACTGGAACTTGAAAAGAAATCTGCTAATATATTTTTCAAGAATTAAATTGTAATTATATCAAAACGTTTTTCTGATTTTATAAAATGAAAGTTGAAAGATTTTGCGTATGCTCATTACATTCCTACAAGATCTACTTATACGGCTTACCCTTTTGAAACGAAGTTCCCGTTATACATCTGGATACGTTCCCTGAACCTTACAATTTTCGGTTAAACACTCACTGTATGTTAATTATTTGTTGCTTAAAATTTCCTCTAATGTCAAAAGATTAAGTAAGGATTAGAATCAACTTGTAGGAAATAATTGAGCAATGAAGGGAACAAAAGACTCATTTCGCCCCATTCATTTAAATGGTAATACTTTAATAAATTTGCGCAAGCACGAAATCCTGCGTACAGGGTGGTTTATGACACATTGGATATATTGGGCTCCTGTTACTCACTATGAGGTATACGGACACAACGGAGACATAAGTTCTGTGCAAAATTGTATGTCATATACAAAATATTAACCCTAAATCGAAATTATACATACCGATTTTGAACGTTTCTACTTTTACCCGTAGCCTGGGATTTGGGATAAAAGTAGGTTATGCTCCACCATATACGACTCCAAAAGTTCATGATATAGTTCCTGTTCTATGTGGAAATACATTAAGAGATTGTGAATCAGTAGGTTGTGGTTAGCAAATAAATAGCTAGCTTACCACAATTTGGTATTTTTGACATTGATTACATATTTTGTACAACTGTACAACATAAAAGTTTGCAAGCTTCGTTTTGTAATAAAATTGTAATTTTTGGTTAACTTCGACACATCCGATTATTGCTTGCTAAAAAGTACGCAGTGTCTCGAGTCAAGAAACGCTGGTTTAACTCGTAGAGTAGACGATGTGACAAAAATTACAGGGCGGTGCACAACCATAATATACCACCAGTCCCAATTCCAGTGCACCACAGCTAGCTGTTGAATGCTTTCAGAAAATATGTATTATTTGCCGGAATTTAGTGTTAAATGTGTACAAGTACCGTTTACGCAAGTCGCGCTCGCAGTCATTTGAAGGCGAAATGAAATAAACCTCGCAAGCCGAGTGGTCATAAAATTGTTCAATTTAAAATTCTATCCAAGTCGCTCGGGTCAGTAGATTCTGATCGCAGGTAAAATTCTCTAGTAATTGAATTTCTTAATTTTTCTAGAAAAGTTCGGATTCGCATGATGGGGGTAAAGTTTATGAACCATCCGGTAATTTCGCAAGTTTGTCACAACATCGACGCCTCTAATATCTGGTGCAATCAGCGGTAAAACCACATACATTAATCAGTAACTATCAAATGTAAATCCCGTGCATAGTTCCTTAGTTCTTATAACGTTTCATCGGCCTGACTTGACATAAATTGTCTGGAAGGATAAGTTTATTTCGTCCGGTTCGTCAGTCAGAATTGAACGGTTTAAAATAAACATGCTGGGCCACGTTCTCCTTCCGACATTGGTATTACTATCGATATTTATTAATAATGGTGGTGAGCTTAATATATATAGTATTTAAAATTATCAAGCAAGACTTAGACAACACTTTTGTCTAGGATATTATAGATAAGTGTACCGGAATTACGGCAATTAGTATTTCTGGAATTACAGGGAGCGCGAGCGTGGGCCGAAATCGCCGAGTATGCAGTGTGAGCGAATGATTCGGCCAAACATTATTGAGTTCAGCTACTATATGCCGATCTCCAAACCGAATACTCCGCACTCGGCCAAAGAAATACCGACAACATATCGATACCTATATATCAAAAAATATTTACTAAATCTTTAATATTTTAGTAGAATCATCGATTGAGACCTGTGGCCGTCGGGATAAAAATGGCGTCACAAAATTAGTCATCACTGCATCATCCACGTTGGGCCCTATAAATCTGTACACAGTTCAATTCGATTCTGCCCGTAAATTGCCTATCACCTCCACAGCGCTCCATAATGCACTAAATCAACGGAAAACATTTAATCGCACCGAAAACTTTCGAATATACAAGGGATGTGCTCCAGTTAGTGACCACGAAATGAACTGCGGACGAACTTACAAGTTTACCCCTGAGCAACGTGAAAAATCGGGATACCTTGCATTTGATCGAGGTCATCTGGTCCCAGCCAATCCGAATAGATTCTCCGAAGACGCACTCAGTAATACTTTCTATTGTGTAAACATGGCGCCGCAAGATCCTTTCATGAACCGTGACCCTTGGTCGTCAATCGAGGCTCTGGCACTCACTAAATTCAAAACATTCCCAGGGTTTGTCATGACCGGACTTTGTGATGCTGACAGCTCGGACGGGCCGACAAATGAAGGTAATTAATTCATTAAGACAGGACAGTAATTTCGCACTTTCAAAATGTCGTCGGAAAATGTCCCAAACCTTCAATTTAGAAAATATAATTATTTTAAGGTTACGCGAACCCAGCATGTTACTGGAAACTAATTTGTTACAAGGACCCGAAGGACGGAGTGACGCAGGTCATTGGATTCATTGCAGACAACTCTTTAGTGAATATTAATGATAAGGAGGCAAAACAAGCGAGGCGGGCGGAAGCCATGACCCCAAGAAGCCAAAGTGATATTGAGAAGGTTACGCGTCCACAATACATCGCTAAAGCCTGGAAAGACACGAAAGATTTGTTAGTAGGAAGGAAAGAGGATCGCGCACCTGACCCTAAGGCTTGCATCGCTGCGAAAACAATTTCGGAGGAAGCTGCGACTGAGTTCATTAAACTACCACGTAAAACTGGCTAGAAATGACCGGGACCGGACCTACCTGGTATTCCGACCATAGGCTGTTTAGCTGGGAAATGTTGTTTGAAAAGAAAAATAAATTGTGTTTTTATTGATGTTACTTCATTAAAGGAAAATTTGAATGAATTTGTATACTCATTGGGATCAGCGTAGTGAGTGCCGGGCCTTAATCCATGGGGTCCCGGGTTAAATTACTGTTCGGCCCACTTTCAGATTCCTCGTACGTCTGGGTGTTCGCACGGTAATCGGTCCTCACATATTTTTATTTGCCGTATTTACGAGTACTCTATTAGAACCCCGGGGTTCTGTTAAAAAAAATCCATCTCCAGGTCAGTCGCTTTCTCCACTTTCTCCATTAGGGTGTATGGAGAAAGTGGGGGAAAGTACCCGAGTTGTAATAGAGACCGGGTTCTATCGGAGAGTAACTTCTTTAGAAAAGAGTCATCTCGTCGATATCAACTCAGGCCTAAGAATGGGTTCAGCGGATAAGGCGAGAATTCGAGTAGCGTAGTGCGTTACCGAGCTCATCATCTGATCAGAATCACATCAGGAATTCCCGGTCTGATTTGATATTTAAATGATCCTGACGGGATATCCACATCTATTTCTATGTATGTACTATATTTTGAAATGGTCCGATTCGTAAGCATGTGGCAAAAACTTTCAATCTGAAACTAATCTGTATAGATCAGATCATACAGGGCGTTCACTAAAAGACGCACAATTGTTTGTTTATTTTTGGCGTGCTTACGAACGGTCAAGCTAAAATTTATCCAGCGTTTATTTTACCAGCAGTAAACCGACCCAATTTAGTCTGACGAGTTTATATGAATCGAAGGAAGCTGTTATTGGAATAAATTATGTTCATTTTAGGTTGAGAAATTAAATGCTGGAGAAATTTTAGCTTGACTGTAACATAAATCTTTCTAACCACGCCAAAAATGAACAGACAAATGTGCGTCTTGTTGTGTAGGATTCTTGCAAACATGGTCCTCTTGTTTACAACAGTTTATTCAGAAAACACTGACCAAATAAAAGAAAGCCTTTTCTAACACCCCATTACATCAGTCATAGATCTGGTCTGGCAACAAATGATCGGGAACCTTACTAATGAAACAATAAAAAAAATCAATGAATGCAGATTATGTCGTTTAAAATATATTTCATCTTTATGCATTTAAAATTCATAACAAATAAAGATAAATTTGTTTCTATCGATCTAAACCTTCAAAAACTACGTTCACAATTACTCAGAAATCACTTCAAATACAACACATAACTTTGACAAAAGAACTATAAAGTAAATTAGGAAGTTTCATTATTAAAAGTCCACATTGCAGGATCCTCAAAAGAAAATGTCTCTGCTTCCTCCGGAGCCTCATATTCTACTTTGACGACAGGATTGGGGTCAAGCATAATTAAATTAGGGTCAGGGATAGTTGGCGCATGAGCAAGGGCTACCACCCCTGTCGCAAATTCTTTTCCAGTTTCTTCTGCCATAACAATTGGATTCTCTACAGTAAATTCGTACCCTTGACTTTGACCCCCAGATTGTTCAAGAGTTATTTGCTTGACTATTGGATGGTTCAACCTGATTCGATGGTCCGGAAGATTTCTATTGTACACATTACTGACCGCATTTCTGTCTGAACTCTCAAATAAATGTTTACTGATAGCATGCATGGATGCTTGTTGAAACAGAACAGGTTCTTCACAAATTGGACACCTTGACCCATGTGTCTCTGCATAATGCTTGAACAGCGTTTCAGTAGTGTCAAACAAAGCAAAACAAAAGTAGCAACGAACTAGTCTATGTCGTTTGATACAGTCTGCAGCTTGCTTAATATGGGTATATTTAGTTTTACATTTTCCACACATTTTGGCATCCTCACGGAATAATTGTGGGTCTCGGTAGTGGAATCCAGTATTTCCGCTAGATGGCGATGCACCTGTTAAAGCAGTATCCGGCAGAATTATTTCAGGGATGGGCAAGGGTAACGGAGTGGGCGTGGGTACGGGCATTGCGATTGGACGAACCAGCATAGAGCCACCTGCCGCCGTCATTTGTTTTTCAAGTACTGGATTACTGGAGTTGGCTGACCGTAAATTCGACATTATATCTTGGATTGTGTTTGACATCGAAGGTGCCGTGCACGAAGAAATTATCGAAGGTCTGGGTAGGATTGGCCGTCCGCCATTTTTAAATCGACTTAAGTTACCTCTAGGTACTGTCAATGGCCTGATGCCACTAGATAGCCCAGGAATGCTAAATCCGATTCCAATTCCAGGTTTTCTGCTGTTACCACTCATAAAGCCAGATAAATTCGGAATAGGGATTTGCTGTGTCCGGTTGGAATTGGATCCCCTGAATTGTGCATTACTTGAAAGTGCCTTGAGTGAAGCTGTTGCATTGGTATTCTTCACACTTGCAGCTGGATGTGGTCCCCAAAATTTTCGTATTTCCGAATCTCGTTTAATTTGGTTATTGGATTGAACTCTTCCAGACTGGCCATAAGCAGTAATTCGAGGTTTCGAATTGGCTGCCTTCTGTTGAAGATTTGCGACGGCTTTGACGTACAAAGCGGATACCCTTGCATTTTTAACTGGACTGACTTTATTCACTTTCTGACGAGTGCGCGGCAGTTTCGGGGTTTTGTAGTCTGGCTCAGTGTCGGAAGACTCAGAACTGGGTGGAGTGGGTGAGCTGTGTCTGGTGTATTCTTCATCATCGTCAGATTTGACTCCGATATATCCATCCGGTGCTCCCGCCATTTTTCTTTTCTTAGAATTAGGAGCCACTCCAGCCGGAGAATTCTTTGAAGTCCTATTTGTTGATTTTATAAATTCAACACCACTACTACTACTCGATGACCCCGATTCTGATTCTGAGTCTGGCTCTTGGTAACTGACTTGGGACAATAATTTGGCCCTTGAGCGTAAAGTTCTCCTTTTTGGTGCTGACATCGAAGATGATGGCCCAGGTTCTCCATCTTTTACTTGGAATTCAGTATGCGGTGGGCTGTGCACCTCCTCGTCAATCCGTTCAATTTTAGGAACTACATAGGATGAAAAATCTTGGTCTGCGTCAGTAACTAAGCCTGGTGGAGGTGGTACTGAGGCACCACGAACATCCGTGATTTGGATTTTGAAATCCATTTCCTCTGGAGCCTCTACATCATAAATCTCATCAGCCGTAATTTCATCATTTGCCTCCATAGGTTCCTCTGGTTCACTTGAAAATAGGATGACGACAGGCTCTTCTCCAGGAACAATCGCATGGTGCAATGAAATATTCTTTCGGTCAATCCGCAAAGTGTCAAGAATTTCGAGGATGGAGTCCGCCTCTGCTCTAGAGCTCACGTTTGTAGAGCCGGAGTATACGAGCTCAATTGTTCTCTGAACAAAGTCCATGTTAAAGTCTGGCAGTAAAATTTTCCTGATCTCTGTGTAGTTCTCTCCCTGTTCAAAAATTTACAGATTAAATTCAAAGGCCAGTTTCGGCCTACCACACTACACAACACTGAATACCGGATTTAATTTTACGAATAGCCTGGAAACAAAATTAGCTTCCAAAAATGTCATCAGATCAGGCGTCAGGTAGAAAACAATTTTTCGAATTAAAAAAAATCGAACACGAAGTTACCTGACTAAACCTAAATCGCTACAATTTATCCAACAGTGTATCACTCCACTCTCAGTGCCGAAAAATATTCCTATACGTAGCTTTTCGAGCCCGAAAAACATTGCCAGAAGGACCGGGTCTTTCTTCCTAGAATTTCAAAGAATACTTGATTACTCACCATGGCTGTAAAAAGGGAATCGATGAAGGATGAGGCATATTGGAGAATAAAAGCATGTGCAGGAACCACACCATCTCCACAGATCAGGTGGACATCTGAGTTCGAATCTTGCATACGAAAAATTTCATCCCAGACTTGGAATTCTCGTTTCAGTCCAATCATGTGATCTGCGAATAAAAAATTATAACATGGTCAAAAGTGTGTTATTACACACAGCGTATCCCAATAGGGTCCGAGTACACATCGAATTGACTCTCATAACCGAATATGAAATGTTCATTCTGGTCCGACCTGGAGATTGCTATTCGGAATCGGTAATTGGCCCATCACAGCGATGATAGCAAATACTCAACAATTCTTTACGGTCAACCAAATATTCGTTCCATCTCTGCACTTCAGTTTCAACAATAAAAAGACTCGATATTTTAAATTACCTTTTGAATTTCTGGAATTTCTATTTTTAAGGATCGGGGCAGTGGGTGCGGCTGGGCGTGCTCTTGGTATATTCATTCCAGCCAATGTAAACGGCAATGGCAAGGTGCCAGGGAGAGCTGGGACGTCGCGGAGTACTGAAAAATGATATTATTGAACAAATTACACAATCTGTAATTAAGAACCACTTATTCGTTATTTTAATTCCAATAATTCTTTAACTCACCATTTCTTTTTTCAAAAGCCGAAATCTTTTTCATGTACGTGGGATGGCGTTTAAGATGGGCCTCCAACTCATTGAATTGTCTTCCATTCATCGTTTTCTTACAAATTTTGCACATGCTTCGCCCAGTTGTCCGGTTGAAAGAGAAGTACGCCCAAATTGGGGGAAGAACTGTTCCTTCATTTTGTAGATTGTCCATTTCAACAGTCTGGCTCTCATCAAGTGATATAATACTGTAATTTTAATAGAATACAAATTATAAATTAACTTCAGGGTAAGGAATTGTTTACCATAATTTTACATTGAATATTTCTTAAACTTAAATCTTTATCTGAACTGAAACCGATTTCCACAGTGGTTTTTCTGGAAAATCAGTATTTTTTAATCCAATTTCAGAAAAATTATATGAAGTGATTTTGAATTTCACTCAAGATAGATTTCAAATCAAATCTCAATTCAATTCGAATCCAACCTAATCCGGACCTGTGTAGAAAACTACAAAATGTTCTAAAACGAAGTCCGTAAGGAAGTAAATCCTATTTTAAGATTTAAAAGTCCTTAAGGTTCTACCTTTTGTTCAAATTCTCCAAATTATTATCTTTATTTTGCTCACAGTTTACACTTTGTTGAACACTTCGAACGGTTTTACCTACAATTTTGCTTTCACTTAACTTTATTTTATGTCTATCCTTGAACTTGTCGAACCAACTATTCGAAGCACAAAAATTGTCAATATTTAAAATAATAGCAATTTCTTTACCCTTGGCTTTCAGTACTGTTCCTGATATTGCAATCCCAGTTTGACTGGCAAAATTCAACCATTCAATAAGAACTGAGTCAATTTCTGTAAACTTGAGTCTTGGCCTTAGAATGATCCGATCGTCCAAAATATTTTTAAATTTTTAATTTCGGTAATCATTAATATCTCACTTTTTTTTATAATGTCACCAATTTGTGATTTCCCACATTTGAAAGTATCAGCAATTTGTCGAATACTTTCTCTATTATCAGCTAATTTGATTACTTCTAATCTAGCCCACAGACTCAGTCCTTTCCTAGTTTGCTCAATCAGGAATACGTCCGCGGTGGTAGCCTCTATGATTGTGTTACAATCCAGCCACATTATACAGTATTTAGACAAAACAACATATCAACGAACTTCACAGTAAAGTCCCAATCGATATAAAGCGATTTCCACGCAAATTATATTTCGTAAATGTTTTTAAATCTCATATTTAACTTTGATTTGTCTATTTTGTCTTATCGGACCAGCTGGACGTAGAAATGGACAATAACTTTTCATTCCATGGAATGTCCACTTGCTACTTTCAAAACTGTCCTTTCCTAGCCTATGTCATACTTCTAAGGGGTATTACCATACCTGAAATTCCAAAGCGTAAGAATGTCACAAATTGTCACTCCAATTCTAACTGACATGACATAGAATGCGGAACGAGGTAGCGAAGTTCTCATAGAAAAATGATAAGTGACAGCCTATCACACTTACTACGAAGAACTGGATATTGTTCCATACCTATATTTATTGTACAACGTGTAGAATTCATTTTCTCAATCATTATTGGTTTGAAAATGCTGAATGCTTTGGGTCAAACCATGAATTTCAAATGGATTGGATCATGATAAAACTATAGATCTCCACATTACAATCTAAATTGTAGTTGCATTTGTAATTTTTTGCATTTTATACTCTGGCCTTGCTGATAACAATTTCTGGTCATAATTACTAATTACTTTCGGATTCTTTCAATAATAATTACCATGTTGTACAACGTGATGGCCGAGTTACGACGTCGCCGCCATCGCGTGGCACAGTTAAAATTGTTCCGACTACGCACAGCGTTTGATGGTAATTTTGTACAGAAGTTCGACAGTATACTTCATTTCCTATTCGTGAATGTAATTTATTTGTTTTTAACTTACCAACGAATAATTGAAGGATTTATCGAATCCCAGAAATATCTGCCACCAAATTTTTTTTGGATAACACAGTTCGGTACTTGATCCTCGTCTTAGTCCAAAGAACAAAAGTGAATAAGTTGAGTAAATGGTTTTCAAAAAATCCGAGCCAAATTTTCAAAACAGAACCGTACAAAACAACTGAAATTCACAGCCCAAAAAATGATATAATTTGTGGTTCTATTTTTATTTACTTTATTCTTTGAATTTCAAATTGGGAATTGATTCCACGTCCAAATCCCGCCGCGCGTACTTTCCTCGATGATTTCTGGATTTCTTGCTGTCAGCATTATTTCGTAATCCACCCCAGACCAAATGAAAAGCAACTCACTCTCTACAGAAATAAAAGTACGCTACGATGTTTTACCATGGGTGTGTACTTTAAATTCAGATAAATACATTATCATACAGAAATCAGTTGTCTTCTGACGCGGATAAAAATTAAATAATCTGCTCGGAAGTTTTCATGAGATTGAGATGCCATAAAAACCGAATACAGATTTGCAAGATCAGCAAATACCCCTTGAATTTCTTATTATGAGGTACTTTTTAAAACGGATACTAAATACTGATTGAAACAAAAACAGAAATAAGAACATAAAAATTGACGTTATAATTTGATTTTTAAGATTAACTAATCTCGAATTTGTCCGAACCAGCCATTGTGAAATTGCATGAATTTCTCTGAATAATATGAAATTTCGCAAAGCAGTCTACAAAATGATTTCAAATTCAATTGACGAAGAATTCACAAAAATACGAATGCAAGTTATTAAGCCACCACAAAAAGCAGGGTTGAAAATTATTTGAAACTTTGATTTGAAGTGACGGGAAAGCTGCAAAACCATACCATGTTCGCCAAGTTTTTGTTAACAGAAGATTTATTTCGATATACTTATGTGCCTACTTAATTTTTAATTTTTGCGTACTACACAAATAAATATAGGCATAACTAAGATAACATGAGGAAGAATCAATATTGATAAACGGTCCGGATGTTGACAACACTGCAAACTGAAACTCTATTCGAAGTACCGTCTGGTTTCTGAGAAAAAGAGGTTCGAGTGCCCAAAGGTAGTCAGAAGGAAAAATGGTAGAAAGTAGCGCAGTATTGGTTTTAGAAAAAGAAAACTCATTTAAGGGAATATTTGAGGTGTTGAATATATTCGAATAGTGTCGCACTTTTATGTCACCAAAGACCAAAGTACCTGGAGGCCGGTATTTTTGTTCGTCTTCATCTTCCATTTCAACCGGAATGGCTGTAAACATATTCGGAGTGAAGTCTAACCCATCTCCTGATGAAAAAATACGTCGTGATTGATGATTGAAATACACGTTTTATCGATAGTATCGCACTTGGAGCTATCCAGGTAGAAAGTATATCCATATATCCCCTCTAAAGACAGACAAATTAGTCGGGTCACAGGTGAAATGTAACTCCTTCGTGACGAGACCGCTTTATTTAATTTGCAAAAATCTATTTAAAAATTATCGATCTTCTCTTGTCTCATCTGCATTCCCTTTTCCCTTCCTGCATTACGCTCCGAACTTGGAAATCACTGCAACAAATTATTCTACACGAAATAATAAACAATGATTTATTTATTACATCTTTACGTTGACCAAAATGCCAAGCAAGTCTCACTCTTTTTAAACGTAGACAAACAGGTACTCTGACTAAATTAAATTAACCGATGTTTTTAGTTAGCAATAATTTGATCACCTAGTCCATACGTCACCGAAACAATCATATTCTTGGCAGGCTAAACATTTTCGTACTACTTAAAGTGTCCTTTTAATTTTTGGCTTCGTGCGTTGCATCGCTAGCAACACGTAAATATAATTCATTACAAACGTGTTGTGTACACTAAATCTAATATAAGCTAGTAGTAAGAACAAATTGACTAAACAGTTAACGTGTAATAATACTCAGACAAGCAACAGCGACAATAAAAATTGGTGGTTGTGCAATTGCTAGTCCATTAAGTTCTAAGATTATCAGGCCTAAACTATAATGATTTTATTTTCTATAGACTCAATAACTTCAAGAGAATCCATGAAACACATTTGATCACATTTGATACTAATTAGTCGGAATACTGGGTTAACAAAAATGGACTCTGACAGGTGGAATTTGTCAAATTAATAGCAACAATATTCGAAATCTTTCTGCATTTAATTTCTGAATATCAAAATCAAATAGAGTCATGGAATCGATAACTTCCTGTCACAGCATTTGCATTACACGGCACTTTGTCACAAATCAACACCGTCGCTACCACGTGTTTTATTTTACCCCCGATTCCTCCTCTGAAATTGGAAATTTCTTACAATTTCTCTGTCAAAAACCCTCTCAAGAATAATCCGTTGAATTTTTTAACGAGCAGTTTAGAAACAATACCGTCAACGTCGTCGTAGTCATACACAGGATTTCTTACCACTCGACTTCCACTTTTCACGTAGGAAGTTACAGTTTTCATATAATTTTATTAGCTCCTTCACAAGGTCAATCTTAATGTTCGATGAAATTAAATGAGAAGTAGAAACTCTCGCGTTACAAGAATTCCTCTGCAAGTATCGCACTAGTTGTACAGTTAAATACAAGAATTCTTTGCACAAAACAAAAAATATACTACTTTGCAACATTTACTATTGATATCGCGTTGCTATCATGTCAACTGATTTGTGTATAACTATTAACATTTTGTTCACTCAAAAGTGAAGGTAACTATTGTTCTAGAGATAACTAAATTTTGAACCAGGTGGGTCAATGTCGAAGTCAATATGTCTATTCCTCAAAAATTAGAAACGCTAAGGCCACTTCCGTGTAACATTAATACCAGTAAGTACCATTAACTCTGATAAAAGTGTGCTAAAAAATTACATGACCAAATAAGTAACACCTGTGGCAATAGCTAAAGTCATTAGGACCGTAAAACCGGGGACAATCGGGACTGTGACTCCAGAGCATACTTTACCTTGATTACACTCACAGATATCTTTTTCTGTGCACACGGCATTGGGGTCATCGCAAGGAATGGATACCTGACTGATTCGACACCTTTTATTCAACTTGGCCACGCAAGTGTCGTTTTTCTCCAGATAGGACGAATCTTCAAAATCTGGGAGACAAATACAAATGGCTTTCTTCTCCTTGTCGCTACAGTGGAATCCTTTCCCCGGTTTGCACTTCATGTCAGTGTGAGCCATAAGACATTCTTGGCCATACCCTTGGGTACCTTCATGATCATGGCTGTGGTCGTCACCGGTGTGACCTTCATGATGGTCAGCGTCTACAGACACGAGTGCAAAAGTCAAAAAGACTAATGAAATGATGACCAGTCCAGCTCCCAATGTTTGAGGTCTCCGTGTGTTAACCATTTTCGTTTTCAAGGGTAAATGTTGACTGTATACTGATTGGGAGTAATATTGAATGGAGTTCGGAGCGTCTTCTATGGAAGAAAAGAAATGAACAAATTAATTAAAATAATACCACCACGAATGCGAATTCCAATTTTTAAAATTTCTTATTGATTCTCAACAGAGAATAAGTCAACTTTACTTCAAATTGAAACAAAAAAAACGCCGCCCAATGATTCTAAGCTCTTGTCTTGGCTCCAATAATATTCAATTCAATTTTTGTTGTTATATTTCAACTTTTCAAAACCACACTGTAAGTACATTTCTAAGAATATATAATCGAACCTAGACAAAAGTACTCAAATTCGAAATTTAATTCAATTAAATATGACGTAAAAATTACTTCCCAGTTTTCAAGTGTAAATTGATTAGATACAGTATGAAAGTGTTAGTGTAGTAAAATGTCTTCAGTACTTCACAGATAGGTTCTTCACAAATTCTAAATAACCATCTATATAATGCAACGTATTAAAATGTATTTAATACTCTGAGAGAAATACTAAAAATTATTACTATATAGTTTTTTTTCCATTACTACGAGTTGAATTATATTTAACAGCAAAAACTATTGTTAAACTAATTAAGTATGCATTTTGTATTCTGTGTCCCTTGGGCATTCTTTGTATGGAAGACAGTGACTGAATAAAAATTTAGTATATTCAAAAAAAAAATTACCGACATTTCTTTCTGATTAATACTGTCTTAATAACCGTCCTGATTAACTGGTATCCTAAACAATTAATTTTGAAAATGAAAATACCAAATAAAATCATATCCTACTTTTCTCGGTCGGGTTGGTTGGTATTGTAAATTGTAGTATTGTTTATGAAGTTTGCCATTGAATTCAATTCGGAATTTCCGTATTACGTAAAAAAGTAACAATGGAAATACTTTCACTTTTACGGCTTAATTAAATTTTAACTTACTTTCGCTTCTTCGATTGTATCTGTTCTGTTTCTGTTCTGTTTACAGTTTAGTTGTTGTCCAACAAATTCGATAAGATATTTTCCAAACTGACGACCGAACTCTTTCGGATCAGAGAATGACGAAGATTGAATTGAAGTGTTTTGGATGTTGGATTTAAGGACTGATGATGAATAGAAATCGTTAACAACTGATTGACAATTCACTTTCTTTTGATACGTAATTAAAGTTCTTTGCACTTTTACTTGGGAAAGGATGGGTGGATGACGATGAGGGCGGATTTCTTTTGCAGATTTCTAGTCATATCTCCCTCCCACAAGTCACAACCACAAACAAACCTATTCTCAGAAATCATAACATATGCTGACGCTCTTCCAGAAAATGAGTCATATTGATAACGACCACCTCATGTAGCGGACCACTTTGCATATGCATCACTCACAATGTCAACCAACTTAGAACTTACGTAGTGCCCATACCTCATATTCCTCTGGCGCAATACCTGACCGCCTGACGCCAATGTCCACCTCGTTCAGTGTAGCACCTGACTTAAGAGGCCACTTTACCTAGTCGACCACCTACCACCTACCTGGTGCCGGTGGTGGTCACTCGACGTGTGTGTCCTTTATATCTAGAAAACTACCTGATAGAAGCTACCATCTAGCCTAGGCGACCTTATGACCTTCCGTTATAAGCAGCCTCCAAACCTTGTGTGTCTTTATCGTGTTTTCGGAAACTGTAATACTATAATGTATAATGTTGCTGAAACTTTAAACTAGGGTTAGTAAAAGAATATTTTCCGTTTCACCTAGAACCTACTCTCCACTGTGTCCGACCCATTTTGGTGACGTTCAAGCATTTCGGAGTACACGTAATACATAAAATGGTCCGTCGCATCCGTACTTAGAGAGGTAATCAACAAGTAATTTTAGTACATTTTGAATAATTACAATAGAACTGTATTATTGTCCTGTGACACATTAAATTGACAATTTACAATGAACTATATGCTATATATTGCGAAGTCGCCAACTTAGACGGAGAATAAGTTCTCAATGCCAAGAAGAATAAACAAACTGAATTGTCCCATATATGATTCTTCTATTCCTTCAAGGGAAATACTATATTTACTGCGGTACAAATAAATTAAAATTGTGTACATATAACTTTTCTTAAATTAATGAAGGCCGTAACCGGCATAGAATGTGTTTGGTTATCTGCAGTTTTGTGTATAGGGAGAGCTGCTAGTCCATCTCTGACTACTCGCTCATTTCGAATGGAAATAAAATTAGCCGATGCCGATAATTGACAATTTTCAGTCCTCATGGTCATCCGGTGCGGTGCTTTGTAAATTGCAATACAACCATTTCCGAAATACAGAAAAATTCCAAATTTTGTTGAGTTTTAATGCAGCAGTTCTTCACCCTTGTTAACATTAAGTTGCGAAAGAGCTTGTTCAAATAAGTTGTTCCATTAAAGCATAGCACCAGCACCAGGTGTGTAGGTATTCTGTGGTCACAATAAAACTATGCACGTTTGGTTGAGAGATGACAGTGGGATAACTTGTGGCAACAAAAAGTTAACCACCAGCTTGGCTTTTGGCTTTTCGAATTTTCAGAAATTATTTACGACCTCACCTGACCCTGCAACAATGTTTGAATCGTGATTTCATTTTTGGGTTCGTTCGCAGATATAAACTGTTCTTAATAATTAAAACCATTTTGATCAGTACCGAATTTGCACCCCAGTTCTTTCCCAAGGAAAATCCCCCTTTCCCGTGTACTTTTTCTCGTCGTACATGAGATATCGCAATATACTAAGTTCTGAATCTTTCTCCGAAAATGTCAGAGGGTTCGATCGGCTGATTGGATTGTTTGCATGCATACAGAATACGGGTAAACTAGTGGGACACATTTACGTTGTGCAATATTCCTCCGGGTATATTTATTTTTAGAACCCCGACATTTCGACTTCTAGATACATCCATCCATATCTTATTCGTCGCACTTTTTGTAGTAGTATTTATAGAAACTATCTTCAGCTAGGTCCCATTAGTACACATTACACAACCGTGTGTTTTTACGACATAAGAATTTGCGCATCATAGCTATATCAGCACTGTGACTGTGTGACCTGAAAAATGGCTGAAGTCAGTGACCATCCAAAAGTTAGGCGTAGGGACAAAAAACGAAAAAGAGGTAAAAATTTAAAGTATCAAGGTAAATACAGAAACCATTTATTCTAAAGATTCTTGTAGAACTTCTAAAAATCCAATAATCCTTGCGTTTCTAAGTCGTAGTGCAATGTTTAACTCGTAATATTTCGTTCAATTGGGAAATGCAATACAAGTTAAAATAATGTTAAAAGAAATTGAGTTTGTATTTTGAACTTCTCGGCATTTCTTTTATCTCGGATTAGTCCAAGTGTATTACGCGGTGGCGGGGGTTATGGCGACGTCATCTCAATCACAACAACCAACTGCCATCGCATAGTACTCTTAACAGAATCCGAACCACATTTAGAGTCGTATCCGTATCCACAGGTTTTAACATTTGTCGATGTAGCCAATCCCGCATAAGCGAAGTATTTACTAATGTGTCCAGTACATTATCTAGTACTTATTTCAAATATTAATCCTTATTTTCATAGCCCATCTGGAAGAATTGGCCACAAAGGATGAGACAGATGAAGGAACTGCGTTTTACTCAACTCAATATATTAATGACGAAGAATTTGATGAAGGAAATTCTGCCAGCGATTCCTACAATCAGGGTTAGTGCAGTAAAGCTTGGCCTCCGCAATATTTCTTGCCAATAATACTAGGTAAGCTCCTATTGCATGCTGTCCAAACAAAAACACTTACGAAGGATTTTGCTAGATTTGAGGTCCACCGACAGCAGCGGTTCGATTCCTCTAGAAAGCAGATGCCCTTATTGGTCATGGTAACCATTGATGCGCTTGAATCATAACTGGTGACACGGGAGATACAATTAAGGGTCTCGATATAAAGCGTAGTATCTCCAGTTTTGGAACAGAGAGTTTGTTTGTTTGGAAAATGTGAGCTTATCTAGCACGAAACTGATTGGCAAGTGGCTTGAAAATAATTGGCGCCCAGATATGGCAATGTGTTAATATCTTATTTATTTAATGAAGATTCTAGCGATGAGCTCGAACACGATCACGGTCATGAGCACGACAATGGGAACGGAATAATTTATAAAGTCATCTTCTTAATCCTCCTCGTCATGCTCGGTGGAATCTCAACACTTGTTCTTATAGAAAACAACAATAGTACTGACATCGACGCTGACATTGACGGGGCGATAAATGAGGATGTACGAAGTAATATCGTGAACACAAATGAGCATGAGCAGAAACTAAATCAAAATGCCAATAACGATGAGGACATAACGTTTGCGGACAGGATAGCATCTTTCTTTGACGGTTTCATTGAAGGTACAAATATATTATACATTTGCAAAGCATGATCATAACTAAAACAACGGTTGTAGTAGTTTTTTTAACCTCCTCGATTGAAATTCAGGCTTTAAGAATTCTATAGTTTTTATACCCGAACTGATATCAATGAAGTGACTTTTCTTGAGAAAATTGACCCAGACCCAGATAATTAAACCAAGATCTCTTTGTACGGCCGGGTACGGGTACACCCGACCGTACAAACGAGCCCTGGTCCTGATAAAGTAAATTGCGGCACTCCCTGCGCACTGCGCTGCGCCCTGCGCCTACCTTCCGGTAGAACTGGGTTCCCAATCCCAATGATATGCGAAACCCCTTGAGGTCAAAGTTTACACTGAACATGGCATGTAAACAAGGTGCCCTTCACCTCGTCCTCAGAATGATACATTAGTATACCCAAGGAATATAGAAGAGCTCCTTCTATATTCCTTGAGTTGACCAAATGTGTCCAACAAAGAACAAAGTAATTTGCCAATTTGCGACCTCTGGTGGAATTATCGGTTTGGCACGTTCATGAACTTGGGTTACATAGTTATGGTAAATATCTAATAATATCATAAATTCATCACTAGGAATTCCGCCTACTACTAGGGTGACTTCCCCTTGACTAAATTAAAAGAAACTTGAACTAGCCATACCAGCGTGTTTCATTTAATGTTTAATAATTTAGAACATGGTGAGCATGATCACGATGATCACGATGACCATGACGACCACGACGACGATGGTCACGAGCACGACGAAGACGATGAACACTCAGAAGATGGACATGGCGGCCATGATGACCATTCAGACGAAGGCCATGACGACGACGATGATGACCACAGCCATGAGCACCCTAACGAGATCTACAATGAAGAAGTTTTGAAAGCAAGGTCAAAGAGAACTTAGCAAGTGCCTCACATGAGCAACCGCAAGTGCCAGTCCAAGTTAACGACGGAGACCAAATCCAAGCTAACGAAATACCTGACGTTGACGATACTCCTGACGATACTCCGACACCGATTGTGGACAACGATAATGCTCAAGAAGAGGAAAAAACGCCAGATACCAGGGACGACAATAATAATGCAGAAAACCAAAATAATGAGAATGTCGAATCTGGTCAACCTAATCAAAATGAAAATGTTGGAGAAGCAGAAAGAGGTGATATCGCAGGAGGAGCAGCAGATGACGACGACGATGATGACAATTTATTTAACACACCTGAGGATGAAATTTTAGAGTCAATTCTGTGAACAGAGCCTAATTTTTAAATGGATTCAAGTGTGAAATGAAATTTTTAAGTACTTCTAGTTGGTTCAGCCTGGATACACGCACGATTACACATAATATGTACATACTTCATTTGATTGTAGTACCTTACTTACGTAGAGACATTTCAAAATTGCTCAAAATATTATTAACCGTTAAATGTTATTAAGTTCATAGTAATGGAGTCATGATTAAATGTTGTTTTATTATTCAAACGTTTATAACCCAAAATCACAAGTCCTGGTTTCAAAATGTGTGCACTCTCCATTTCTGTACTTTATCGTAGAAATATCCCGAGGTGAGAATTATACCTATGGATGCTGTTTTTCTGGTAAATTGTTACCCCATTGCGGTAACTCGCAGAAATAATAATATGCCGTTTCCTTTGTATTATTCTAAATATTATTGCATGGACATGTTCCATGACGTACAAGTTTCAATTTGGCCTACAGAAGGTATACAAATTTCAATAATAGCAAAATCCTTATGGAACGAAAATATTATTACATGATGTAATATAGCCGATAGTTGAACTTATCTCAAGTAATACATGCTACCGTAATGTTAAAACAAACGTCAGACCAGTAAAAGGCTTCTTGCATTCCAGATTCTCAAGCAAATGTCTATGCCAACTTTGCAAAACTGTTGTTTTGTGTGTACAGTTTCAATTTTACAAAAATATAGTTTCGCTCCTAGAATTTTCATAACATTTCAAAAACTAAAGCTGATTTTTATTGAGACCTTGAGAAGAAAAGCCGAAGTTCAGGTAAAAAAAAAGCAAGAATTTTAACACAAATTCAATACGAAGGCAGTTAAACAGAAAATGGGAAAAATTCCACTCCTTGCGGTGAGGTACCTTGCCTCGGCAAAAATATTCGGGCAAATAAAAAATGTAAAATACGCATTGTTATGTTAGAGGTAGCCTGGACATGAAATTATTTTTGTCTTTCGGACTCGGACCTTGGACTGACATGGAATTTGCATGCATGGTTTGAATTTGCATGATACGACGCAGAAGCCGGCACGGTACCATAAAAGAATGGTATTTCTAGCTTGGGTGGTCTTATTTTTCTTATTTACATTTTTATATACGCGATCGCGGCTTTTGTCGGCGCGACGGCGACAGTCAACTCGGACATTTGCATATTTGCAGGGTTGACCAAAACTGCCACCACTTTATGTCTTACCCGAAGCACTTTCTTGTCATACCTCTGCTATTCAATTTTCCGATAACGCCACCTTCCGACCTTCCTCTTTAGTGTCCTAAGTAGGACCACTTGCACTTGCATGAGGGTACGTAATTGACATTACACCTGGTTCCTAATTTCTAATGGTTGGACCATATTCAGAATAATTTTATTGTAATTGTTTCACGTGACGTGAACCTTTTCAAAGGGTAAATAATATATGTATTATATAAAATAATAAAAATCAAGTTTTGTTAGTTGAAACTTGTGTCTGGAGATAATATCGGGAAGAAAGGTCATAATAACCAGAAACCCTGACTGTGCGTGTGCGTTATCACGATGTCTTTAGCCAAGTATTGATCAAAACAGTGTTTTATCTAGGTATTGATCCTCTTTGTATTGAATATTGGTTTATTTAAGTATTGATTTAGATCAATTTTGCTGTCAATTTAAGGACCTATCTTGTATGGGGTGTTGATCCGAATAAATACAAATACAAAAATAAAATAAAAGAAAAATCACTGTAGGAGGAATCAAACCCTAATCTCTGTAGGGTACCGCCGAGAGTCATGAGTTCTGATTCACCCTGTACACTGGAAAGGAAAGAAAGGGCCCGGCACTCGTGAATCCAGCTCAGTCTCTCTTCACCCGTTCGTCTGTCAGTTTCAGTTCTGGAATCATTCTCTGATTTTCAACTTTTCTTTCTCTATCAAATCCACGATTCCACCAGTTCGAGATTTGGTAAGTCTTTCCAACCAGATTTTAAATTTTGTCCTTCTTACAAATCCAAATTTAATTTCCACGTGAGTTAGGATTATTTACTGATAGGAAAATCCCCATGTCACTCACTAGTAGTAATAGCCAAGAGCGGGAGCAGTGGCGTCCTGGCGTCTCCAGAATATGACAAACAAAGGAAAGTCGACTGATTTCAAATTTCTAAAATAATTATAACATGCAAAAGGTATTTCGAACCGAAACTACGACTAGTGTGACTGTAATACCGTCAGCCATCAGTTTCACTCTCCCAGAAAGTACTGCTAGTTGCTAGTCACATAATGACTGTATTGTGGTAATGTGCATGACCATTATTGGGTCTGTCATCTGTAGACCGCCGATTGTAGGGACTATAATTTACGTCTCCTCAGTCTCCTGACATTTTATTAATTGTATTTATAAGATGTCCCCAAGGGTAGAGTAGCATTAATTTGTCAATTTTATGTTGGTAAATTGTTGACTAGGTCCGACACTTGAATAAAACTAAACCTGAAACTGAAACTTCCACTTGGGGTTTAACATTGGGGCATTAGGCAGTTAGCTGTTTTAACATTACGGCCATTGCTTGAACAGCTTACAATGTACAGCAGCATTTGTACATTTTGGAAGAAATTGGATGACCGCCTCTATCGACTGAATTGAATAGATTTGACTCCTTGACCGTTGACTTTGCGGTTCGAAGTACACCGTGAATACATGATCTAAATAATGAAGTCGAAGTGACCCTTTTACGATCTTCGCTTACCTCTGGATGGAAGGACTTATAAATATAAATACTAAATTAAGCCGATATAGCAAGCAAGTCCATTGCAGCATGATGGTATGGTTGGCCCATTCTGTCTCGCTGTGCTGGGGTTCGATTCCTCGGACT